>JAVLVB010000624.1:384563-420983 GCA_032876305.1 Orestias chungarensis | reverse complement strand
GGGGGGGGGGGGGGGGGGGTTAAACATGTTTTACTGACGGGGAAAAATATTCAATACCTGTGGTATTAGGTGATAGTAGCTTGAAATCTCTACTGAAGGATGTGTGTGGTAACAGATCAGATGTTAATGCATTTCACCTACTAACCCTAATTGTTAAAGTAAAAGTAAAAAAGAAAACATGTTTCTTTAAAGATGTTTATGTGATTATAATACGTCTTTCTATTTTGAATGCTGCCGTTGTTTGTGATAAGATTGTGTGACATAGTAATCATACCTGATACCTGGTACTCATCAATGTTACCAACACAAGGTTTTGTTGGCCATGTCTCTACCAGTTCAAAACATTGGTTTAATTGTGTGACTTTCGCCTTTTAGTTACGTCCTTAGTTTTATGAGAGGATCAAAGATAAATATCAGTTGAGACTACGAGTTGACGTTTTCTCTACATACTAAACCAGTCAAGTTCGGGTCTCAGTTAATAAACCGATGATTGAGCATGCTGACAGATCTAACTTGATTTTGTCTGAATGAGGTATCCACACTCGTATTAAAAGTCACTTATCTGAAAGACCAAACCCAAGAGACATCGGTCTTCAGCTCAACAATATTAATAAAAATACTACTATCATGACTTCCTTGACGAATATTATATTTCAGCTGAAAACACAATCATTTGTGAGTCGTCCACCTGTCAGTGACCGATAATAAAATATTACAAGATGATTAATTACCTGCTACAATTTATTGAAACATCTGTTAGATATGTCATTTGTTAGAGATGTCATTTCCTGTTAGTTTCGCAAACCTTATTTTAAATCCTATTGGCACCGAGTTTAGTCTGTTTCATAGTAAGACAGAAGAAAGACTAAGTCAATGGATAGTAAAACAAGAACCACATGGTACGGCAGTTGGTGACTCCAAATGTCATTTTTGTTGTTTTTTTATTGTTATGTTGCAGCTACGAAAAGTGTCACTTACTGTCCCCATACCATAAGAAACTTAATTGTGAAGATGAAGATAAGTGTTTTGGTCCCCTTTATTGTCTAACTACTACAAAGTCCATGTGAAAAACAATTCATACAATGCCTCTGTCAATCAGTCCAGGGAGTTTGCCAGCAACTAACTAATCGGAGGCCTCAGTTTGCATCAACGTGAAAAACCCCTTACCTGAAGTAAAGGAAACCCAGTCTTTGACAACAGTGACGGGTTTTATCATTACCAGTGGACTAACGTCATTAACATTGTCAATGGAGAACATGCCAATCAAATACCCGTTGCCAAGCAAGTTTAGTTGGAAGAAAACTACTTGTTCTAAAACTCAAACAAAGTCTGGGGGGAGAAAAAAAATGGATCAAGGCCTAAAGCTGCCCTAATGAGCAGCCGATTGATGGTAACCAGCTGTTTCTGGCTTGGTCTCAGCTTTTCAGTCAGGCCTGATAAAAATGAGACGGCCAAACATTATTGACATTAAGCTTATTAGTAAGTTCCACCTTTGTTTTAATATGTATGTGCATTTCTGTTATTATATGATCTGACACCTATTTTAAGGTTAGCTATTCTGTAAAGACCTCTAAGGGTCGTAAGAAGATATTATTGGACAAATAGCAAAGGGTTCTGTTGTACAACAATATCACAAGCTTTGAACATTAACAGTTTATCAATCCACCATCTAAGATTGGAAAGATGATGGCACAAATGTAAACTATGTTTTTTTTTCAGATAAATTAACAGGCAGAAAAATTGGGATACATTTTAAAAAGCAGCCAAGAGACCATTACTCAGGCACTCCACAAGTCTGGTTGCATAAGAAGGTCAACTTTGAAAAGAATGTCATAATGGTCCAGAGGGAAGTTTGTTTCATCCCTTAACTAGAAGCAAGTTAATCTAGATAGATTTGATTTAAATGTACTGTTGTGGAGACAATGCAAAACACATTGTGTTGGTAAAATTAACACTGAACATAACCCTAAATACATAAACCTATAATACAACTTAGTAGTGGTATAAGAAGATATATGGACTTAAATACGTAGCAGTCCTGGAAAAAAACGTATTAGCTAAATATTAATGTATGCTTTTTAGCTAATCTGGCTGGACTTGAGCTATTCTGCAAAGAGCTATTCTGTTAGGTTGGTGAAGATGTAAGAAAAAAAAGGTAATAGCAGAGGAACTCAGTTCTACATTGTACTGAATGAAGGTGTCTAAAACAAATGCATGCTGCAAAACTTGGAGTTTATAAACCTATTCTGTTATGTTGTAATTTACTTTTGTTTTGAGTTATCAAGTGAGAAAGAATGAAAAGATTTAAGGGGTACAAACACTTTAGTGAACATTTGCTGACTGCTATAGTAAACTTCATGCACAACTGTTGCTCATAACATTTAAAAAAAACATTTGTATATGAATGTGGTATATAATTGACAGCATAATTAAAGCAACAAAACTAATTTATTTGATTACATTTCAGAGTCGGGCACATGTTGCAGAAATTTGTGAATCCCCAGCATCCAATGAAATGCTTAGATCTAAGAAATGCAGTGAAGCTTGTAATCATCATGCATCTGTTCTTAATTCAGTGTTAACAGACTTAATTCCAAATAGTTATCAAGCATTTTATAAAATACAATATTTCTTGGGATGCACCGATACCGACACTGGTATTGGGTATCGGTCCGATACCGGGCATAAGTACTCTACTCGTACTCATAAAATTGCCACTGATACCACAACATCGATACCACCCGCAGCGCTACTATTGGGCCTGGGTGGGCCTTATGGCGTGATCTCTGTGCCACCAGGTCCGCGGGCACAGAGCCACCTGAAGGAGCAACAACTGCAAGCATGTGGACACGAATAGCAAGTAAGTGTGCCCGCTCAAAGGTTCCCAGACACACGCTCAACTCCGATAAACCGCCCGCTCGCAATCGGCTCCGCGTCAGCGCCCGCAACTCTACATTATATGCAAATGAGCCGCGATCCCAGCTAATCAAAGACTGGCCTTTTTCATCCAATTAAATAATTCATCCAAATACACAAAGTTGACTCATACTCTAAGACTCACTATCATTTCAGCAGAGCCGCGAGTGCAGACACAGAACCGGGCGCGAACAGAGCGAGCAGTGCGTAAGAGTTGAGCACGCGCCCGAGGAACCCACAAACACTGCTCCCCAAGACAGCTCCGCGCCCGCAAACTTGGTGGCACAAAAAACCACGCCACATTGAGTTGCTGACCTCAGTACCGCAAAAAAGCATTTCAGTATTTGACAATTTAGTTAAATTTGTGTGTGTACTGTATGTTTGCACATAATAGGGAATGTTGTTCAAATAACAACATCTGTGGAAAAAAAAAAAACGAACTATGTGTGTAATGGGGTAAGTACTTGGTATCGGTGAGTACTCAAATGCAAGTACTCTTACACTACTCATTTTGGAAAAAAGTGGTATCGCTGTATCCCTAAATATTTCTATTAAAAACTTTGATTTTATGTTGAATATTTCAGTGTGTGAATGTGGCCTGATCAAAAACAAAAAAAAGTGCTAACATAATATACCAACAGCAGTGGCACCAGTGCTTAGTACGTTTTCTGTAATGGAAATATAAAATGATGACGTCTAAACGACGTTCTAGAACATGTTAGAATTTGAACACATATTTTCTGTATGTCCTGCCTTTGGATTCAATCCATTTATCAAGAATGGGACCAAATGAAATAGTGGGCAACAATTTTAAATGGAAAACCCTAATAACTAGGCCAAGCGTGTTTTTCTCTGATGAATGATTAGCATTATGTATTTAAACAAATTACTGTTTGTTGATGCACTTTTTATAGGAAATAATTGTAAAAAAATTGGAATTAAGTGGTTGTCATCTCGGCTGCATCCTATTACTAATCAGCCACAGGTTCTGTGTTAGTGTTAGTATTTAACCAGTGCTTTATTTCCCTTTAGTTGTGCCTATGGCCCTGGAACCTATCATCCCCAAACGGGGGAAGTGGGGTGTAGGGCCACCTAAACCCTTTTGTCTGTGTTGTCTATCAAAATACAAACATATAGCTGTAAAGTATAGAAAATGCTAATCAGAAATTGCTTCGCCAACCCCGTTGCACGGCGCCTCTATGGATCGCCTGTAGTGCATTCCCGCTTTTTGCGCCACTGCAAAAAATACAGAACATGGAATGGCTGGTGGTGGTAGTGTGGTCGGAAGCCCCTTCGGCCTAACTCGATGAAGACAGTGGAAATGACTACGGACTTCCACATAACATACCCCACTTTCCCTCCCCTCAACAAACAAGACAAAAAAAATGTAGCAAAAAAATGTTTTCACACTGGCTCGAGGTGATTTATTAATTTTTTGACAAAAACTTGAAAATGAAAACAAGCTTTCCAAATAAGTTCTGATGTAACAGACTTATGCTACTACTTCCTGTTTATTACAGACAGGACTAATGTTAACTTCTGATGAAATTATGTAGTCTGTTTGATTTGCTTCAAACCAGTAGATGAAAACATGTTTTAATTTGTATTTTCATTTTTTTTTTCAACATTTACTCCTACAACCCAAGCAGAACAACTTCTAGCGGGAGCTGCAGTTTGGCCTTACGTGTACTTGTCTGAGGTCAGGATAAGGCCGACTAACATCTCTGCGGTCCCCACACATCCTGGACACAAACAGTTTAGACCTTGTCCTAAAGAGGGATTTTCGCAAATGCATGTACAACCAGCTTCCTATATTCTTAATTTTATTTCCCCTAAAGCAAATAAAATCTAAATCAAAAATACTTCTGGCACCCTGGTTAGTGACGTGTTTACATGTTAGTTGTGCTACCACACCATGCCACTAGACGCAGCAGAAGCTCTAGAGGGATGCAAAAAGATCACGATTTAAAAGCAATGCAGGAAGCTCCAGAAATCGTTTGGAATTGTAAAACAAAAAAAACAAAAACTCTTGATGAACATAAAAGAGAAGCTTAACGAAATAGTGAGAGAAAATCATATTTATAAAGAGGAAAATAAATGTTTGACAGCGGAGTGAATGTGTGGACCCACATGTGTAAAGTGCTAACTGCAACGTTAGAAGGAGAATATTTTTGTTACCCAAAAGACTTCCACACTATTTCAGTCATGTAACTGTTGTCAGTCCTCTAGTGCAATGCAAGAACAAATTAACTAGACTTGAGGTGGTTTTATTCAGTGGTTTGCGGTACAGCTAAATCTTCCGGCGCTGTAAACTGTAACATAAATCCTTGTGAAGCCTCCAGGCATGTAGGCTTGAGTTTGCTCCCTGCTTCTCAGCTATATTCAACAGGAATTTATGAGGAAATAGCCTCTATAAAAAGCCTCTATGAGGAAAATAGGAGAAGCCTCTAAACTGTTATAGTGATTACAAACACAGAGCAGACCAGAACAAGTAAGTTTAATTATACACTACAGAATACGTTTTGAAGGCTGGAGAATCTCCTTTTTTTCAATACTAACAAATAATTTTTGTGGTTACCTTTATGAATATTTGATTTAGTGTTTTATATTATTGGTAGGAATGGAATGTAGTGAAAACCAGCACACAGATGTTTAAGGTGACAATCCTGACAAGGGATTCAGTGGGTGGCCTCCACAGCTTTCTTTCTGTTTTTCTGTTCGACATGATAAACTCAATAATTTCTTAAATTCTGAAATGATTTGGAAATATCACTGAAGTAGCGTCACACTGTAGGCTTGTTGTGTCAGACTGTGTCTTAGGAGGTTACGGTTTATTAGGATTGAGATACACTTTCACTCCTGCAATATATACAGCCTCTTTTTGCAAGCCCGGATAAAGATTTAGCTGGTTCCAACTGAAGAAAAAAATTTGGGAGTGAGTAATATTAATCATAACTGGATAGGAATATTGGGACCTTTTCCAAAAGAAGCATGAATGATTTGGCGAAAGGATTTTGGGATGTTTTTCAGCTGAAGATTAGAGCCAAAGTAGTTTTTTTTTTTATTGTTGCACAAGAGAAAGCTGTTGTTTTCCATTACATGTTGTACATAAGCATTTCCTGAGGCTCACCTCATGATAATGATAGATATTAGTGGCAGCAGACGGACATGCTTTTAAACATAATAAATTGAAACTGAGTTTTGACTTTTCCTTTCACCTAAACTAACTGGCTTGTACATGTAAACACGTTCATTTGAACACACTGAAGACTAAAGTAAAGTTGCTGCATGCTTTTATTTTGATAAATCCCTTCAGATTCTCTTTGTTCCTTTTATAGTTTCTGCTGTAAAATGCTTTCTTCATGCAGATATTCTAATGCTCACACAATGAACAACAGAACTAGTCCAGGGATTATAAGCATTATCCAGTTAATATTTCCTCTTGATTTAAACCGTGCTAGTGTCAAAAAATGGTCTAAAAATTAGGATTGGAATCTCAAATGGACACAGAAGTTGAACAGAATTCATAATTATTAATTTTCCAAGAAATAATTTAAATATTGTGTTGCCCCTTAAAATATTAGTTTTTATTATTATTATTATTTTTTACATAGTTATGATAGTAACCGAGCAACAATGAAAGACAATTGTTCTGATAGGCCCTAGAAAGACAGTCTACTACCTTACAATTAACAAACTGATTTAACACATGTTGCATTGATAAAACTCGTTATCGTCATGGCTTTAGTTTGGGTTCTGACCCGCAAACGGGGAGGAACTCAGGAGAAACCAGAGGGGAAGTGTAAAATTATTTATTTGAAGGGACTAAAACGGGAATGGCAAGAGGAAGGGCAATGGGGCAAATAGGAACTCTGAAGGGAGATTACAGGTAAGAGCAGAAACTTGTTGTGGGCTATTTCTGAGAGGTTCTGCTTACTTCTGCGAGGCTGTTGGTCCGCCAGGGGGGTAGTGACCGGATCTGCATTCCAGGGTTATGAGTGTGTTGTGCTGATGAGTGTTACCAGAGGGTTATTCGTTCAGAGGCTGAAGATGCTGTTGCTGGACGAACAGGTAGCACGGACCAGAGGCTGAAGAAGAAAGGATCCGGTCTTGGAGAGTGGCGTTCGGTAGATCTGTTTGTTTTTGGTCTTGAAAGATGGCAGCGTAGATGAACTGGAGCCTGATGAGAGCAAATGACGACGAGGTGAATAGGGACTGACAGAAAATACTTGCGACGAGGAGGAGGCGGCATGACAGGGGCTTGAGGAAACATCGAAGAGAGGCTTGGGAGTACCATGTAAGGTTGACAACCAGGCACTGAATGACTGCAGAGCCGCTTCTCTTATAGTGCACACAGCAATTAAGGGATTGAGGAGCATGTGCTGCTTCTCAAGCACAGGAGGCTCAGCCAGCTCAGCCAATCAGCCTCACAAACACCCTCTGGAAGGAAAACACAGACACTCATTCAAAAAATCAATTTCCTGACAGTTATAGACAACACAAGGAAGAGAAAATGCTGAAAATAATTACATTCTGTTTATTTATACAGCTTCAATTTACAACATTTTATCTTTAGGCAACTCATAAAAACGTCAGTTCAATCCAATAAGACTTACATTCACAGGATCCTAGCCATAGGATAACATAGATGTTGAAAAAGATGGTCTATACATCTCGATTAGGAGACTGAAACCCGGCCTATAGCCGCGGAAAAAGCTGAGGATCTCTAACTATAAACTCTTTCAAACGAAACCTTTTTAAATCTAGTCCGAGATTAGAAGTAGACGGGTGTCTGCCTCATGGGCTGAGGGTTCCTTAGGGTTCTACTAGTACATTCATATTACAGCCCGACTAGATAGATTGGTACTCACTTAAACAAAGTGCTTCTCTTATCTTTATAATGGAGAATGCCTCATTTGATTTAAAAATAAGGGGAGTATTCCATGTTTTAATGGCCGGCTGGCAACCCTGGACTATATTGGATTGTGAGGGATCATAACAGGTTGACGATCTACCAATAAAGAGAGGATGTAAGATCAGTGTTACACTCCTGCGCTCAGACACATTAGTTTCCATTTCTGCCTCTTCTCCCAGCTTCATAAAATAACTTCCACCTCGTTGGCATGGAATGTCAACATGTTTCAATGATTACCGTAATAGTTGCAAATTATTATCATAGTTTTCTTTAATATTTCAAATTGAGGTAATTACCCATTGAACACATCAGCTCAGATGAAGCTGTGCACACAATTTAACAAGCCAAGAGTTTATTGTCGCTAATACTAGGTAAACGAATAAAATACTATGGCTGCTTCAGTGTTTGCAGCAGCTTATCTCGACATCTGCATTTACCCATAAATGTTCATTAGCAAAAACATATATTTGACTCTCTCCATGTCTGAACATTCCTGAATCCAGATTTTTGCGGTGCTGGCAGCTAAAATCCTTTCAGCTAGAAGGCAAAGTCTTCAGTCCTATGTCTTTATTCAATGATGAATACCTGAGTTAAAACCCTCCTGATCCACAGAAAGGGCTTTTAGTAGTTTTGCCGCTGTTCTAGCCTCTCATTGTGGAAACGATTAGATTGACAGCAAACTGCCAATTTCAGTGAAAAAAAACAAAACACTTTATTTAGCCATGTTAATATGCAATAGACAAGATGTAGCATTTTTTAAGCCTTTGTATCAGTTACTTGACACTTTTGCCTGTTGATCTCTAAGACATAGTTGAATATTTCGGTTTCTTTGAATTTATGTAAGCCATAACCTCAAAGGTTCTATGTTGTGGAGTGTCGCTTACAGTGAGACCTGACAATAGAGAAGTAGTCATAGAGACCGAGCACATGTGAAGTGAGAAACATTGCTGACCAAGAGTTTGTACTTATTGAGCCTGAATCCTATTGTTTGACATGTGCTTCTGGCATACTAAGGGCTGTTTAATGTTCTTTATCTTTTCTTTTGGAGTGAATTTTTGATCAAGTTGATATGACGTAACGTACTGCTTGTCTAAGCATTACTTATCATTTTGCGGCACAGGAAAGAGAATACATTTGAATAAGCTTATATCGGCAACCTTAAATCTGGAATGTCAAAGGCTTTAAAAAAGTGTCTTTAAAAAACATAAAATTATTTGTTTGCCTATATAAGTTATTTTGCGTGGAATAAGAAATGTTTTATTCTAACACAAATTACAATATATAAATTCAACCATTTAATCAATGTTGATTTTCATAGTTTGGTTAACGCAGACAGAGGGAAGATTTTAAGCTTCCATCTTTGTATTAAGCGAACTAAAACAATAACCGAAAAATTTTCTGAATTTAATTTAGCAAGAAAGTCGCTTAATGCTATGTAAACATTTATTTGAATGCCTGTGTGGATTAGTTTTATCCTATTGAAACATCCGTCGTTGCCTTTGAAGTATTGACAGTGGTGCAGCATTGTGTGAGGTTTCAGAGACGGGAGGGGAATAAGTGAAAGTTAAATTTAGAGGGAAGTGCACAGTAGGAGACAGAATCAAAGGGCTTATTTCTTTCCCTGTAAATCCATCTGTGCCTAAAGTAGGTGCAAGGGGATGTGATGCTGTAAAAGAAGCAGTGAACGAGCGAGTGATGGCTTAGTTAGGGGGGAGTGCAAGAACACAAATGCAGATGGGAAATAAAGATGGGCAAAACAGCCCAGGTTTGGTTTGGGAACAACAAATGAGTCAGCATGGTTGTATGTTGAATAATGCAACTGCAGAAAACACGCAAACAGAGGATGGGGTCTGCGTTTTGCGCCCGAGCAGACAACGACCAACTTTTGAAATAAGAGCATCTTGCTGAAAAAGGAGACAACTTTTCCAAAGAAATGCTAATTTTACTCACTGCTGCATTTGAATAATCTCACTGGCCTGTGAGAGACAACCTCTGATAAGTTCTGCCTGCTGTCATGTTCACGCAAAGAACTCCACTCAGCCTCACCTTGTGTTTGTTCGATTGTGTGCTCCTGCCTCCGTCTTTGTAGAGCAAAACTTTTCACAACAGGAAGACGAGTTGACGCGCTGAGTGAGAGCAAAGCAAAGCTGGGAAGAAAAAAACAAGCTGTAAAGTTAAGTTTGGAGTGGCATATTCCAGAAAACACACATAAACACACACACACACACACACACACACCTTATTTGCTTATTTGCCTCGCCTAATTTCTACCATCGTCTCTGTATGGCGATTTTTTGTTTTCGTTGAGGAGCTGCGAATGCCATACCATTAAAAACAACGTGTCATTTAAATTTTCACCTTTGAAGTGCTTTTTGAATGTC
Organism: Orestias chungarensis; assembly: GCA_032876305.1. Taxonomy (NCBI): domain Eukaryota; kingdom Metazoa; phylum Chordata; class Actinopteri; order Cyprinodontiformes; family Cyprinodontidae; genus Orestias; species Orestias chungarensis. The sequence continues at coordinate 410,771 of JAVLVB010000624.1, read as the reverse complement.
ACTTCCATTTTATGAATACAAATGCTTCTCTAAATGTTGGAGGGTGGTAAAGTGGAAAGTCCATTTCTCTATAAATGCTGAGAGTTAAAGAAAAACTGAGGATGAAAAAACAATCCCTTTAATTACTAATTGCCTCTATAGTTTTTTTTAAGAGTTTGATTGTAGCTGAACTTTATCAGTGAAAATTTGCCTGTTTAACCTCAAAAATGTTGAAACATGACTAGGAATGATCTTGATAGGAGTTCAATTGGATCACACTAATTATAAACTAGTGAACACTGTCAGCAGAAATACTCTAATAGGCTGCGATGTTAAAAACAATGCTCATGTTACTGGCCTCAGACCTAAGGAGAATCTGAGTCGGCACAAGCGATACACAGGCAGTGTGCACCATGGATCTGTGAATGACCAGGAACTGACACGTTAACATGATGTGCTTTGCTCTGCTAGCAGCGATTTATTATTGACTGCGTGTGCGTGGGCAGAGACCATCGTAGTTTCCTCGTTTGCTTATTAACTCACAGTCTAGACTCTTCGGACCGGACAATTAATTATTTTCCATTTTACTAATTTCGTGTTGCTTGTAGCCACTTACAAAACATACAAAATAAATACTTTTTTAAAATTTTGTTTAAGAATCAAGGCACTGTTAAAATAAATTACATTTTTTGCACATATTTTTATTATAAGGATTAGTGGTGGATGTGAGGCATGGCTTGGATTTATGTAGACTTGCTAGTCTTACTTTGTAATTGCTTTTTTGGTGAATGTTTCCTCCTGTTTTACAAATGTACACTTACAGAACAATATTGGTGTCTTTGTACTGTGGTACCCCAACTGTAACAGGGCAGACTAATAATTTCTGATAATAACTTGCCACCAATATTTTCTCAATTTAGTGTGTTACTGTCTTATCTTTCTTGTTCTTGTTTTATTGCCTTTTTTAGGGGTCCATTCTTTTGGTCCCTTTAAAATGGTCAATGGACATTTGGTTGCATTTTCTTCAGTCATTACTAAATCTCCAAAACATTTGGCGTGAGACCCGCATGGTCAGCCTGGCTTCCTAGAGTCCCCTTTTTGTACTCAGCCTTTAAACTTATCACCATTTGTATGCAAAACTATTGTGCGATTGGTCAGTGGTTGTTTATCCGGAACCATGTTTGGACAGTGACATTGTGTGTTCACTCAACATCAATCTGGCGCATCATAGAAATCCCTGTACTCTGTTCAGGTCTGATGTAAGAGGCCCATGACCACCGGCGCATTCATTTCCACTTCCAATAACAGTAAAAATAAAATACGATTTTCCAGCTGATCAATCATTTCTTACTCCACCATGTAAATTGTGAAGTTGTGTGTCTGTCAATCATCTCCAACATGATTGCTGTGTTTACTATGCCAGCAGTTGAGGTTTCACGAAGAGCCTCCTGGCACAGTGGGTCTCGAGGCCCTGCCATCACATCAACAAGCACCACTTTTTTTTCCCCCTAGATTTGTTTGGGCATTGGAGAGAAAACTGAAAAATCAATCAAAAAGCCAACCATGAAAGACCTTTGAGCCATTTTTGTTGGACTTCCTCTAAAAAAAGAGAAAACCTGACTTCCTGCTGCAATTAAAAGATGTGTATTAAGTTTGGAACTTTTGTAACTGCTTGTTAATTTCTTTATCTTTTTCTCCTGTATGTCCCATCAGCACAGAACTGTTCCGGACTCAGGACGTGTGCAGAGTGTCTGGAGAGAGTAGAGTGCGGCTGGTGTGGTGATCCCAGCAATACCGGCAGAGGCGTGTGCATGGAGGGTTCCTACCGAGGCCCCCTGAAGCGCACAAACACCCGGTCTGGATACAGACTACGAGACAGAGACATGGTAGTGGATCAGAGTCTCTGTTCATCTGACAGAGGCTACAACTGGGCCTTCATTGAATGTGCTGGTGAGTGGACCTTTGCACCAGACCCTAGAAAATTATCTTCTTAGGCGCACTTTCAATTTTCACTCTCCAATAATAATGTGTATAGGCTGGTGAGAAAGTTCAATAGGAACAGTAGACCATAACCCAACCTTAAAACTTGGATGTTACATGTAGCTTCCTAAATGGCTCTGGAAAACTTTGGGTAAAAATGTATACATAATAACAATGGCAAGGATTCTGTTTTTTCAACTGAATGAGACATCAATCGTCTATTGATTAACATTTCAAACACCCAGAGATGTTGGAAGATGTCTCCCCATCCAATTCCCAGCTGTTTTGCAGCATCAACAGGTTTCAGTTGACCAGTGTTCCCATAAACTCTGATCGGTTTCTCTCTCCCTGATAGAGAAAATTATTTCCACAACATGATTATGTTACTACCAGGAGTCAACATGAGGATGAGTTTAAGTTAGTTGCTAGGATCTGATTGTTTATAAATTTGACCAAACACATACAGACGTTCGGGAGACAAATAATGTATGGTACTCTAAATGGAAAAGCTGAAACAACTTGCAGCAAAAGAAATGGGGCTACCAATCCAAATTGAAGAATCAAACCAGGACTGACAGACAGTGTGGAGGTTATAAATTGTGACGGAAGAATCAAAGCAGTTAATCTGATATTAATAAGTGCAGCGAAGGATGGGAGCCAGCAGAGACAAATGCAGGAGGGAAAAATATCTGAATAAACGTAATATTTAGGACGTGTTTTTTATGAACACCCAACATATATCCAGAACAAAAACAATTTTGTTGCTTTGTGAGATCAGTTCTGCATTATTTATTAGACTTTGATGTGAAAGACCTCAAAACACACATGCAAACACAAGCAGACAAATTTCTCAGATGTCCACTTTGGTCGGAATTTTAATAAATAATCTATTCTTTTTATAGATAACAGAGTTTGGATATATATCCATCAATCAATCAAAAATGCTTAATTTATCCCAAAGGGAAATTAAATGTTGAAGCAACTCATTTAACTAAGGGGTTGTAATGGAAAAATGGGAAAAATGCTCGGCAAATTCTTTGTTTCCCCTCGACACCCAAGAGACCCGGCTAGCAACACCTGGGAAGGTGAATATAATGCCAGGCTGAGTAGCAGGGAGTGGCCTGAGAGTGAAATAAAAGAGTGGAATCTTGAAACTTTCAAAAAATCAGTAACAGTAGAAAACAATATTCAATGACTCATTTAACACGTCATCTCAAGTCATTTTAGTCCAATCATACTTATATTTCAATTGATCCTGATTATCAAAGCTCGCATTAAGGCAGTTCATTACTTTGGTTGACTAGGATTTTTGTCTAAGAGAACCCAGCAGGTTGCATTGAGTGCATTGACTTGCAGCATTCACTCCTCTTGCATGTTCAGACAATAGATGATGGCTTGCATCGTGTGAGTGCCTTTTCCACCATCCCTTGTACTTTGTATGCATGTATTGACAAAGAGAGGAAAAACGGCCATTTGTCAGACAGAAACCTCCGGTAGAACGTTGCTCAGTACAAATTGCCATCTGCCATGACCAACTGGGAGTTTTAGGAGAGAAAGCATGAAAAGAAGCAGAGCGACTAATGTAGATGTTCTTTCTATGGAAAAAGTAAAAGTTAATGGCCGGACAGGGTTGAACGTTGAATTGCTGGCAGCACCATCTCCAGGTAGGTGTCACAGCTAACAACGCGAGACCAGGTGTAGCTTCAGTGGGGGGGGGGAAACAGAGTGAAAAAATTGAATTTAACAGTTGAAATAGCTGCAACTAATCCAAATTGGATAGTAGAAGAAAAAAGGAAGCAGAGTTAGGAAACGGGGTCAGATTGCTCTGCCCCAACTTAAGCCTATCGCAGCATAACTACAGAAATATTGTAGGATAGCCTAAACCTTTAAGATGAGACACGACAGAGTTCAATCGCGTAAAGAAATGTCCAAAACAAACAAAAGTACTAAATAAAACAAAAGTAATAAGCAAAAAAAATCTGTAAAAGCATAACAGTGGACGCAGCATTGACACTAAATGTCCAAAAAGACAAAGACTACTGAGGTTAGAGTATTTCTGCTTACTTGACTAAAAGGTGAAACAAAAATTTGGGCATAAAGTGAAAGTTTTTTTATTATTCTATCCCATGAAATACCACCAAAAATAAATTGGAAAAAGGAATATCTTTGCAAATCGCTGAATATTCTTTTTAAAGATTTTTTGTTCAACGTCAGTGGTTCAGGTTCACTTTAACAATTCAGGTCGAGGAACATTGCCTTGTAATGTGGAGCGGACCTGAAGTAGTGGAACAGTTTTAGCAAGAGGTAAAAACAATTACTTCCACCTAATAAAACCCACCAACGCTGCGTGTTTTGTTTCCTTCCAGCGTGTCAGTGTAACGGCCACAGCAGGTGTGTGAACAGCAGTGTGTGTGAGAACTGTGGGAACCTGACGGCAGGTACGCACTGTCAGACCTGCGTACCGGGATATTACGGGGACCCCACCAACGGAGGGAAGTGTAATGGTAAGTTGTTCCCATATTTAAACAGATGTTGACAAAGAAAATATGATCCCTCTTAAGCTCCACACGTGGCTTTTTTTTAACAGGTATACATTATTCTGAGCTCTTCTGTTGTTAAGTCTTCATTGTAATAGTAGCCCACAGCCTGATGGGGGCAGTGTTTAAGTGCTTTGGGATCCTAATATTTGATGTTTTGGAGCAGAAAGTGGAGCCGGTTGTAGTTTAATGCAGGAGTGGAGACGGGAACACCATGCATGCTTTGTTTGGGGTCATATGGAATTCATTTCACACCGGAGGATTAACCCATGGTGAAAAAGAAGTGTTGTAATTTAAGTGTGTGTGTATGTGGGGGGGTTGGGGAGCAAGTGTTTGGATGGCTTGTGCCTTGGTGGAGAAGAGTCAGCAGCGACCAGAGAGAGGAATGACTGAGTGGGCGAGTGATTGCTGGTGAAGTGAGACAGAGGTGCAGTTGCATTAGTTTCCCTGTGACTGATGTTCGTTTTGGTTTGGCGGCGGCATGACATTTAATCGCTCTTAATCATTTTCCTATTTCCTGACTTGACTGGTGTCTCTGTCCCTGGCGGATTTTCACAGTGAGTGTTGCGCTGATGGATGCATGTCAGCGCCCCCCCCCCACCTTGGTGCTGAACATCCACTCAGTGGCTCTACTCTGCTACTTTGGCCTCATTTCGTTCTCTATTCAATCATATTATTTTTTTGCTTCTTCATTTTTTGGTAATTTCCTCATGGGGATCACATGGAGAGGATCTGTCAACATAAACTTCTGATTAAATTGTGTCCATTGTGATTAAGTCTGAACTTTCCGACATATTATCGTGTTTGGATCCTGACATTTCTGTTGTAGCTGTGGGTCTAAATCTAAAGGTATTGTGTTACTGGAAGTGATCATCCACCAAATTGTCAAGTCATTTGGAGCCTATAAAACTCACTATTTTCTTTTGGGATTGCCCTTGTATTTGACACAGTACATCATCCGGTTGAATCTAACCAGAGTTCTCCATCCCTTCCACATGTTTGCTGTGTCTGCTACAAGGATTATGGCAAATGAAAACAATTATTAGGCTTTATTTAAACCATTCAAGATTAAATGTGTGGATTTCACATCCCTAAATATCACTTTAGAGTAGGGTAATGTCTGCCTCCTATCCAATGACTCCTGAAGAAAGACACCAGTTGCTAAGTGGGTATGGATGTGCGCGTGTGTTGTGGACCTCATTGTTTTCTAATTCTTGCAGACAGACATTAGCTGGCATGCATTTATTAAATTAACCCAGGCGCTATCATGTATGATGGGAAATCATGGAGGATATGGTTGAAAAAAATTGTACGTCGTTTCAAATAAACAAACATGACTATTTTTTCACTCTTGTAACACAGTGATTAATTTAGATATGTTTTTTTCCAACTAACCTTAGCTCGCATAATCAAATTTAGCAAAACAATATTTAGTATCTTGAAAACCGTAAAAAAAATGGCTTAGAGTAAAGGAAACATGTACTGTTAGATTGGACAGAAAAAAACAAAGGCAGGCTCCAGTTGATATGTTGTTCTGCTCTAAACAGGACTCTGCATTAAGGTCACATAAACGTCTAATGTTAGATTCCTAACACTAAAATGTTTATCAAACCAGTGAAGGAAATGTATAAAGAAATATAATCAACTATTTAGTATTGCTTATCTATGTCCATAATACTGTAGGATGCACACTATGATTTAAAACAGGTTGCCAAATGTTTTTTGGACGTTTTGAAAAAAGCAGCTACATGTAGAACACGTAAACCATGAGTATACAAAGAATCAATGAAAGTGCCACTTTAAAAGCCCCGAAATGAATAAGAAGTAGATTGTAATATGCTGTGCTAACATGAGCTAGTGAGGACATTTTCGATCCAGGATCATGGACTGTGGAACAAAAATGAAATATCTCTGTGACGTTATGGGAAAAGTAAGCCACTCTCTTTCCTGACAAAGTAACCAACTACATTTTATAGATTTCGCACCAGTTCATGCACAAGAAACGGAAGTGCATCAAAAGTTAAATAAACACTTCAAAGATATGACATGATCGGATATTTTACAATTGCACAATTTAAGTTTTTATGTCTTATGGTCACATGAGGGACTTTTAGATATGAATTTATACATGGCAAAAAAAAAAAGTATGAAACTTTTATTATTACCATTGTTCAAATGAATGGATTTCTGTAGCCTACATAGCAGTACAACTTATTGATATTCATATATATGAATATAATACATAAATCAGTGATCATCTTATTACTGTTGGTTAAATGTTTACAGTAAGATGTTTTTTTTGGTCCTTTTATCAACACTTTAATCTCATCACTCTTTCACTTTATAGATTTTTAACAGTTTTGCCTTCCTGTAGAGCATATTACTCTGTTCTCCCATGCATAGCTGCATCTCGGCAATCTGTAACCACACATTGGCCACGGCTTTATTAGTTTCCATCTATGGACTATTTAGGGTTGATCCTGGCCACTGAACACCAGCAGCACTTTGCAAGGGCTATGGTTTCACTGTCACTATACAGTAACCTTTAAAAAAAACAACAACCATGTACCATATGAAAAGTAATATGATCATGTGATTAATATGTGATCACGTGGGAGTTTCCTGGAAATATTGGAAACGTTTTTTTTTTGTTTTTTTTTAAACACATTCCAAATCCACACATCACTTTACATTAGTCTCATAGGACTTTACTTTACATCTGAAATTGATTGTATTTTTCTTTACCATCGAACATGCATTTTTGCATTTGTATATATCTTTCTGCTCCAAATAAAGGAGTGTCACATATTTTTACATATAAGATGCATGTTTTACTTTACCTGCATTTACTATTGCAACATTGATTACATCTGTGATACATGCCGTCTGTGTTAAGCAGATATAACTGATGAACACAGCATTTAAAAAAAAATAAAAATTCCATGCCGGGTTCCTTAAAATAACATTAAGAACTGATACCAGCAAAAGAGGATTCAAGTTTTTTAGAAGGAGAAAGAGCCATCTGTAGAAACAGATAAGGTTTTTTTCCTAATATTTTGCCTCTGATCTTTTATGCATGCCTTTAAATGACTTAGATAGGCTCTCAAAATGAGAAAAGTAATGAGGTAAGAAATAAGGCAAATGATTTGTTTCAATATGAGCTTTTTCTGTTACCCTTAATTTTAATTCTTGAGATATATTAAAGGAATAATCACGTGGTTTTGGAATTGAAAAAAATCCTGCATTTTGAGGGGTTAATTATGATACCTACTCTGATTTTACTGATTAGAGAATACCATACCAAACGATGAAAAACAGTAAAAAAAACATGTAATCATTAAATTAAAAAAGGTCATAATTTTCAATTAAACTAAAACACCTATACTAAAATGTAAAGCCATTGAGGAACTACCAGCAGAAAGGACAGATTATTATTAGCTCCCAAGCATGCAAATGTTACTATTTTACGGCAGAATTATTTTCTATTGTTGTTGCAGGGTCGGTAGTTGGCTTTGGGAAAGTCATTTACAATCTCCAAAGTTTCTGTGGGTTGCTCTTTAAAAATCTTACCAAGAAACACAATTATGCTCATAATGAGTCTCTCCAGCCTATAGAAGACTTACAATGAGTCTGTTTTCTGTCTATGTAGGCGGAGAGTCTCGGTCATAAACGTCTTAATAATCTTGAGAGTTTACAATGAAGGCAACGCGCCTACTATTGTTATTTTATAAATATTCTACTTGTACTTCAAGAGAATTCTTCAGTTTTTAGAGTGAAACCTATATTTTTGAAACTTGGATTGGCTTATAAATTGTGATTTACAGGAAACTTCATTAGATCCAAAACTGCAGAAGCCTCTGAATAAAAAGTGAAAAAGGTCTATAATATTACAAAGGCGGTCCATTTGCTAACATTGGAAATTCTTAACATTATCATTAAAATACCAGTTATTTGGTAAACTAAAATAAGAGAGACCAAAAGCCTCATGTGATTCAATAGAAGAGTTCAGATGATGTATTTAATCAGTCAGTTAAACTTTAAAATCTAACCAACAAAATCAACTTTGAACCGGGTACAAAACTTTTAAGGTTGTACTGTACACCCAAATTACTAGACAGCCAAATTAAACGAATGAACTATTCACATTGTATGTTTTAGCAAAAGGCTTAAAACGGAAGACCTTCAACCTTCACATTACCTCCTAACAACAGTTTTACCAACTGTTGCTCTGCTGGATAAATGGTACAGGGTTAGGGTCGAAATAATGTATTGCCAGAATGATCACCATCCCAGCTAAAAATAATGTCTAACTTTATGGCAAAACATGAAATAAAAACAAGGTTATACTTAAAAACAAATGATTGGATCAATTCAGTATTAATTCAACCCACCTTTTATCTGCAGATCTGAGCAGAAACACCCACCTGAACTTGGTCTAATTTTAAAATGTTTTAGCTTAGGAAGATAATTGAATTCTCCTTACAAGTAGATTCAAAAGTGTTTCCCATATTTGGTTACGATCCCGTTTTCTGCCAAACACATCATTTTGAATTCTAGACAATTCAATATGGTTCTTCTTCTGGCAAAAACAATGTGTTTTTTTTGCCTTTGTCCCCCAAGGAAGAGGAATGGTGGATTGCATAATTATTAGTTGTCCCAACAAAAGATGGTTCCACCTGAGGTTTGAAGCTCTTCAACTCCTCCGAAGTTTGAAAAAACCACTGTATCAATGGTGGTAAAATAAATGTTACATGTTTTGTGCTTGACATTTAAATTACCTTGAGAAAGAATTACCAGAACTATCTAAGAAGTTGCTTACGTTTTTCACTCCTCAGAAAGATTATACCGCCTAGTAACTGAACTGACGTTTTTTTTGTTTATTTGTTGCTAAAATTAGAATTTGAAAAAATCCTGACTTTTCTGCATGTCAGCGGAAATGAGATGCACCAGTAGCTTCTTAGCTCAGAGCTCATCGGGGCATGCTGGGCAGGGAGCTGGTTCCTCCTTGAAGCGGAACTGTGTTTACTGCTCAGAGATTTGTTTCATTTCACACTTTTCCTATTTCTTTGGCGCGAGCCTGGAAAAAGATGCACTTCAGTGCCGTTTGTATTTTTAGTCAGCTTTATGTTGTAAGTAGTTATTCTTTTTTAAAATAATCAGTAATCTTTATTGAATCCTCCTGGTATCATAGTGATTTCATCTTTAAGGGGGATTTCGGTTCTCTCTCTGAGTGTGAAATTACCTCTTTGATATTGGTGGACCTAAAGCCTCCAACTATAGAAGGGATGCACAAAGTGCATCAATGTCAGTATCCACCATTGCTCGCCATTTGTTACCACATATTTATCGGTCAGATAATTCAAACTTGGCAGGTAAAAGGAAACAGTGTTAATTTCCATCTTCTTGCTATTCGTGTTTCCAGAGGAAGTTGACTGTGAGATATTTGTTCGGTCATGTGCCAGTGATGCAGCAAAGGATTGTGGGTTTGTTTAATTGCAGCAATGTTAACTATATAGGTAATTGTGAGGTGTGAAAATGTATATATATATATATATATAAATACATGTTATATATATAATATTGGCAAGTATTAGTAATGAGTCTAAGTCCAAAATGTTCATAACGCTGCAAAACTATATTGTATCCATTAAGTTTACATCCATCACCTTTTCACCGTTAAAAGTTAAGGTATATTAGCACATCAGAAATAAATCATTGTAAAACTGTTCAACTGCCTGGTGGTGTTGGTTGGGGTTAGACCACATTTGTGTCCTTTTGGTAATTTTGGGGTATTTAGTTTAGTATATGATGGAACTGGTTTCTGAAATAGGATGATAACTTTCAAATTTAGTCACTTAGGAATGTACAGGCCTACTTTTCTAAGGTTTTCAACAGTTTTTCATAGTTTTTAAACTCAACATGTTTTAAGCCTCATTCTTTCTCACAGTCTGAAGGACTTGTTCACCTGCTCTGGCCTCTATTAAAAATATGAAGTTCTCTTAGGTATTTTCATTCCGTTTTTAAAAACCTCAAAGAAAATAACCGGTTTCTTACTCACCCAAGCCAAGTAGTATTGGGCTATTTACAACCCTGATACCATTACTCAAAATGCATTTGTTGATGAGAAACGTAACAGATTTTAGGGTGTGTTGCTGATCAACTGGTAATGGCAGATATACTGAAATTATTTTATTCCAGTAAAAGATTTCCTGGTGCATATCTGTTTTACAAATGTGTAAGCAGCATAATTATATATATGTGTATATATATATATATATATTTATTTTTTATTCTTTTCTCGACTAACAATTCCTTTGGCCCTGTCAGATGGCAAACAAATCAAATTTAATTAAAAATCAGATCATAGACAAAAGAGGCTTATAGAGTAGACAGCAAGACCCTAAAAAAAAAGTCATTTTAAGTCAATTCAATCTTTTTAATTCTTTTCTCGTATAAAAGTGTTGCATGACGTAACTTGGTGAATCACACTCGCCTTTAATTCAGCCCTAAATCACATCTGAATGGAGCCACTACGGGCAGAGACAAACAACAATGTTCTCTTTAACCTTGTGCTACACTGTGTTTGTATGTATGATCACATCCACACACCCAAAGCCGCTTCCCTCTCTGGCCGTATCGACTGTCTTGCTTTGCTATTATTCTTTCACACTGGCTTAGAGACGAGCCTCATAATAAAACAGTGCTGAGCTCAGGTCAAGGTAAGCTGATGGCGGTGGACGGATGATGAGCATAAACCAACCGGCATTCTTCTTCCCCTCGTCTCTCTGGGGAAAAAAGGACTGATTATGCAGCATGAGACAAAAAAAAAACTTTTGAGTGCACACAATGAAAGTAAGGTAGAAAAGTGAGCATGTAGAGCTTTCCAACAAGAAACGTTGAAAACAGGAGCATCATCTTCTAATTAGACCGACAGGCAACACAAATCCGAAAATGAAAGCCGACCATTGCCTTTTTTTTTCAGGAAGCTGACAAATTGCAGGTTTCTTTCGGCAGGATCACCTTGCAGTTCACACTATATTGATGTGGAAGACTGACAGCGTAAGAACACGTTTGGGAGAAACATGCCTCATCTTCTCGTAAAAGTGTCACTGGAAAGTGTAAGGATGGAACAGAGGGTAGCTGTAAAAATAAGGGCGGAGAAATCATAGAAAATCCTTCAAAATGGCAGCTATATGCCGGGGCAAGCAGGCAGAAATGTTGTATTTATGTTTTATCTTGCATGTCTCTGTTCACTGTTGATGACAAACTGGTCTAAATCTGTTTAACACCCCACATCAATATTAGGGTCTGGAAGGAAAACAAGTCTTCAGACTCTTCAATCTACAAAATAGAATTAGTTTTTTGTTTGGGTCAAGTTGAAAAAGTGTTTTTCATTTTCAAATCGGAGATGGTTTGGCCCAAAGTCCACAAACCTTCGATATGAAAACATTTATGTTCTGGTCCCTAGGATAGATTTACCTTAGTCATTTTGGGGACAAACATTTGTTTAAATTTCATTCCTATTATTTCATTAAAATTAAAAAAAAAATTACGTTTTTTAAGCAAAGGTCATTTTTCTTTGTTACATCTGCAACTTTTGGTAACTGAAACTGTTATTGGATTATGTTTATTCATTAAGTATGGTTCTATCCAATTAATCCAATTTCCAATTTTGAGTGACCTGGTTAAATGCTACAAGAAAATCAAAAAATCTCAAAAAATAATGAAATAGCAAATTAGGCATGTCACCATACTGGTGTGGAGAAAAACTACACAAAATTCATTAGATGTTGACGTGAAGACTGGCTGTAATAAATGGGAAGTGGAAGAATAAATTTTAAAAAGTACTTATTGGCCAAAGGATTTCATATCATTTAATGGCCAACTAACTGTTTTATTTTTGGGAACACTCTCAAAAAAAAAAGCCTCCAGAAAAATAAAACTATCTTTTTGAGCATTGTTGATGTTTTGATCTATCATTTACATTATTATACTTAAAACGCTGCACAAAAATGTAAATGTAAACATAGTTACTATCATACGTTATTATCATTTTTTCTTTTGATCTGTGTTTGGGTATTTAATAGTAATAATTTACAATTCTACGGGTAGAATATAGGAAGAAAAGAATAACAAAAAGTTTGAAAAAAAAAATGGAGCTTAAATGGAGAAACTACCAGTAGTTGCTGAAGAGTAATAATGTTTTATATACAGTATCAATGCTGCATGTTTTCTACCCAAGAGGGAAGTTGTTGACCTGTTTTAACATGTGCAAATATGTGGAAAACTACAAATGAAGTTTTTGAAAGGAAGTTAGCTGGTTTTTATGTGTCATGGCAAAAAAGGGAAAACGTGTTCATGTGAAGAAACAAGCTCCCTATGTGCATCGACTAAATTGATCAACATTTCATACAAAAAATCCGGCTTGAAAGTTTGAGAAATGGATGATGGAACAAAACTTTTGACCCTTACTTTACATTCATTAAATCCCTGGTGTAGTTAAGCCAACAGAATTGAGAGCTTTGGAGCATACTGCATTACGACATGACGGATAGCTGTTTAGATTGGATCAGCGGAAAGGGAATCTCGTCCAGTGATGAGCAAGAGGAGACTTTGCACGTTGGTAAAAAGTGGGAATTGACTCAGCTGAATTATGCTGTTAGCGGCTCAGAGAATGATCCTTTTCATTTATTTTAGCCCTCTCTTCTCTGGCCCCTTATCTAATCTGAGTCCATTTTCCTTTCTCTACCTTTTTTCCGCACCCCTTTCTGTTCTCACTGTCCCTTCATCTGCATTAATTCCCATGCTAGGAGCTGCATTAAGAACACTGTTAAACGATTATTGTGTTTATAACACAGAATGCACGTCTTAGTGCCGAATTCAAAGCATCCTCAACAACCTGGCTCAGGATTTGAGCCCCACTTGGGGAGCAGTTCTGCCGTATTTCTACTGAAGTTGATTTAAAGAGAAAAATATTCCTCCTTAATATTGTAATTTTCATGTTGAGATGTCCCGTCTCTCATTCTTTCTTTTATCTTTTGTTCCTGCTTTCCAGCTTGCAAGTGTAACAGCCATGCCAATTTGTGCCATGTCAGCTCTGGAAAATGCTTCTGTACCACCAAGGGCGTCAAGGGAGACCAGTGTCAGCTGTAAGTTGCACCAACATGTTCCCACGTCATGATTAAACACCTCGCAGACTCTTGATTTATCGCTGCGATTAGCATGTGTTCGAGCTGACTGGAAGTTTAGCTGCAAATAATTAATAATAAGTTTCTTTGAAGAGCTTTTCAGATTTTTCGGGTTACAGGAAACTATGTATACTCTTAAAATGAGGGTTTTGTTCACCAGAATATTCAAAGAGCTATAAAGGAGTTGGTGGTGGTGGTGTGTGTGTGTGTGTGTGTGTGCTTGTGTGTATGTGTTATCCTCTGACTGTGCCAGACTTGACCGCTGCTGCACTACAATATTCTAAATGGCTTGGCAGTCAAACGGAGTACAGAGACAGACTGAGAAGTGCTGCATCAATAAATCTACCAGGCGAGGTTACAAAGTAGGGACAGACATTAGATACTGCTACTGTGTGTGTGTGTGTGTGTGCGCATGCAATGTGATGTAAAACTAATGCATAGTAAAATTACACAAGACAACCATGGTGGCAAATACATTTGCTTTTTAATTTTAAGGTAAATATTCCCACAGCAAGAGGATCTTAAGTAAAAGTACAATGGCATAATAGTAAGACCAAAAATAATCTATAATAAGTTTCTTAAATTGGCCGTGCGCCTTATGTGCCTTATGTGTGCACTGAATTCCAAAATCTGTAAAAATGTAAGCGCTCCGTTTTATTGACTGTCGAACGACATCTATGGCATGATTTTTGTGCGTCATGTTTGAGCGTGCCATGATACTCATGTTATAGGTCCTAAGGGAAATGAACAACAACCAAAACAAAGTTAATTATTAATAATATTTATGGTGATTAACTAAAAGATTCCCCTCTAGCTTTATCCGTTCGTCGTCACCCGATCATGGATATACACTAAATAGGATAAAGATATTCAGGGAAGTGAACCAAAAACAAACCGGAAACAAAACAGAAATGAATGATAGGTTGTTAGCCCGCCCTCACAATTGTTGCTATAAGAGACAAACAATCCTAACTGCGGGGACTAACAAAAAGAGAAAAATACTTTACAAAGCTCAGCAGGATACAGTGCAAAACTGTAGAAAAAAAAACACAACATTTCTAATTGCTTATTAAATCATTTTAATCAAATCAATCTAAAACACATTGAAAACACTGCCTACCTGCATTGCATTAATCAACACAGAGAACAAAACTTGGTGTAGCTGATCTGGTGCAACCCTACCAAATGAAAGCAATATAACAAACATGCAATTCAGTCTGATTAAAAGAGACAAATGTGTAAGCCTACCTGCAGCGTTGAACCACCACGCCCAGGTAACGCTACTACTGGAACACCATTAATGCAGCCCTGCATAAAAAACACCCCATCAGCACAACTTAAGAGAATCACTCAAAAGCAGTTTTCCTCAAACCTACCACAGCCAGCAAACAGCACGGGCCCAACACACACCTGGTCTCACGCACAGGAAATTGACACTTGGCCACCAGCTTTCCAGCTTCCCCTTTAGGGAGGCTCAGGCTGTGGAGAGTGCGATACCTACTGGTGCCACCTGTTACACTCATTTGAGTGTGTGCGCATGAATCTCAAATAATCCTTGAGCAGATCTGAGCTCTCAAATGAGTATCACTGCGCACTCAACCTGGTCTCAAAAAAACCACGGCATATAAACGGATTGTCCAAAAATGATGCGTCTTGTAATACAGCATGCCTTATGTATGGGTTAAGTACAGAAATAGACCCCGGAATTGAGACTGTGCCTTATTGTCTGGTGCCTCTATAGTGCAGAACATACGGTAAAGCAGAGATGTAAAAATCATTCATACTGCTGCTGATGGGTTTGAAATAATGCTATCCTTTGTGATTGTGAAAGATTGATCCACATGTGGTTCGTAGAAACTAGATGTACATTTTGTTATGTTAAACACATTTGAAAACACAGGAGTCATGTTTAAATTGAAGTGAAGCTTTGTCCTTAAACAAGATGAGCCGCTCTTAATGATTGTTAGCACATGTTCCGCGATCTAAACTGTTCAATTAACGCAAAACATTTTTGCATCGGCTTATCAGCGGAAAAGACTAACATGAACATATGTTGAAGTAAATAAAGTATAACATGATAACACTTCTGCTTGCAGATCATGCTTGCAGCTAGTGTGATCACGGGGGGAAAATGTGTGCCACCCTAGCTGAGATGGAGGAGATTTGAAAAATGGATTTGGGGCTCCACACCTGCTCACTTGGCACCTGCCACGTTTTGGCAATCTTTTCAGTGTACTGATATCCTATTATTTTTCAAGGGACTGAGGAGAAATGTAGCATCTGTTTTACACTTTGGCTCTGCATCTCCTAGCCACCTTACTGCAGTCAAATTCATTCACTTCTATCCACAGCGCTCGACTTTTCTTCACTGTTTGAGGAAACGCTGTTTTGTCAATTCCAAACATGACAAGCAGAGGAAGATTTGTTGGTCAATTTGGATTAAATGGAACATTTTGTACCTCCTATGGGTGGATGGTGGTTTCCCAGGGGTTACAGTTGGTGTGCACTTGCATACATATATATATATATATATATATATATATATATATATATATATAAAGACACAATCTGAGCTAATGGGAACATAAGC
This sequence comes from Orestias chungarensis, assembly GCA_032876305.1. Taxonomy (NCBI): domain Eukaryota; kingdom Metazoa; phylum Chordata; class Actinopteri; order Cyprinodontiformes; family Cyprinodontidae; genus Orestias; species Orestias chungarensis. Next base: position 394,497 of record JAVLVB010000624.1, on the reverse strand, counting down.
TAAAGCTGTTTATCTGTTTTCTGTTACCGTGCATATTAATGCAATCCTCTCCTTATTATTAGCGCATCTATTCGTCAACACATTTCAGTTTGCTTGAGTTGTCACAGTTTGTCTGACTAACACAGGCCTTAGAGCCTTGCTGGAGCATTTCATATGATGCAGTCATGAGAAATGACCAGAACTCTCCAATAAATGTTCACCTCTCCCATGCAATTGATTTAATTACAAATAAACATAAAATATTAATCGGCTCTTACTTATTTAGTAGATCATTTCAAAGCAACTGTATTTCGTACATGAGAAAAAAAACAACTAAAGCACCATAACCCTAATGGCTATTATTGGTTTATTTTTCAATTTCAATTGTTATGTTGCTATTTCAGTTGTTGCCATCAATTATCAGAGAACAAGCTTGTATTTCATTTAATTACAGCACAAAATCTTTCCTTCCAATTTAACATTGCTGTAACATTGTAGGATTAGACTAGACTTCCAGTCCAAAGCTCATGGGTTCAAATCCAGCCCAGGGCAAAAATACACCACAGCGTCCAATGTGGGTCCTTAGGCAAGACCCTTTGCGCTACTGCCTACCCGGCACTCTTGATTTTACAACAAAGCTAACATACACAGTATTGCTGCATTTGAATTCCACACCATTGATCCCAAATGACACACACTCCGGGCCGGAAAGCTACGTCCTTACGTCGCTCCATGCACATGCGTACGTCACCATTACCCAGTAGATTTAGCGCCAAATCCAACCACCATAAGACCATCACAACTTTTGTTGTTGATATATTGGAACACCGGTTTGGTCCTTGAAGCCCCCTCAAGGTTTTTTTGCACTTTGGTGGAGGACAACATTGCAAACAGGAAGTGTCTCTCCTCAACTGACCACTGCTGCTTTGACTTCAGGTCCATTTTGTTTCTTGTGTCGCACAAACAACTCCATTGTTGTTTAAAAACTGACGCTCTTTACCTGTTTGCCCCTTATTAGTTGTTACGTAGCACTGTCCCCAGTACCTGACGTCATCAAGTCGAACCGGTTCTTTCCTCTGACCAGCTAAGCTCCAGTTTGGAACCAGTTTGGTCAGTGGAAACACAAAGAACCGGTGCTAACTCTGGCTCTAGTGCTGAACCAACACTGGAACCAGTTTGGTGGAAAGGGGGCCTTAGAACTGCATAGTTACACTATTTAGCATGTATGGAATATAAAGATATAAAAATCTAATTGTAAACTGCCTTTTAATCATTTCACAATTGACGGTTAATTGTTCTTGATTACCATCCAAGGACTGCAGGTAGAAATAGCATGTATTGTTTCAACTTGGTACCATCAAAGGTCAGTGAAAAGTGCAATAGAAAAAGGTCGTCAACAAAACACATATGCAAATATGCATGGTAAGACGACAAATTGCAGCTTTACATTAATGGCTACAAAGTTAACTTACTCTGAACCGAAGAATTGCATTTGACATGAATCTATTCAAAATAACATAGTTTATTGTCCCAAATAATCCAGTTGATACATTGTAATCATGTAAAAATACTGTGAAAAAAAACTAATTATTTTTTAAATGTATCATATCATAATATTGATTTTTGATGTGGATTCATAGATAATCAGTTTAGGTTCGCATATGAAAGTTTTCCTTTGTTTTGGAGCCAGTTATGTAAGTCTAGGAATCAATACAGCTCCGCCAAATGTACCAGTTTGTCTGGTTTCCTCTTTTCCGTGCCACACGTATCATTTCCACCCCTATAAACCCGGTAATGGAGTTCCTATTTGTTCCTTCAGTAAACTTCAGTTTATTTTGATGCACAAATAGGACCTGTGTCAGCTTGACTCCTTATGTCAAACCTTAATGGAAGGTTTATGATATCCGCAAGCCGAGGAGATCTTGGAAAACTGGGTTGGTTTGTTTGTGTGTGGGACTGCATGCATAGTTGAGCCAACTAAATGAAGAGACAACCCTTTCTTATGTGGCCCTTATCTTCTCTCCATTAGGGTTTATGTAAGTAGCTTAAGTGCAAGGCCTGTCTTTGTTTGAGCTCTGAGTTCAGTACTAGTGTGTCCCTCACAGTATGAAACAAAAAGGCTCCATTTTGGCTTCCTGGGTCTCCTTATAAATTTGGTTCATGTTAAACATGTTAGATATTTCTCATCATTAAGCACATTTTCAATTCAAATATAAACGGAGCAACTTTCGAATTCATTATTAGGGGACAAATCTATTTGAAATATTTATGATGTTAACTATAAAACCATACGTCTGTAAATCCAGAGTTTATTTTAAGTGTAGGTTCAGAGTCCCTTGGGGGGCCACAGACAGATGAATCATAAAATCTCATCTGTTTTTCAGTCATTGTTATAAAATTTTAGAAATCAGATTGTTAAACAGCAAATAATGTACAGTATTTATCCAAAATTATCAATGCAGTTTTTTCTTTATGGGGTTTTAATTGATATTTTGAGGTTTGTCTGACATCTCCATCCCAAACAAATTGCCACCCCCCCCTAGAAAATTCTGGGTCTATTCCATAACTCAGCTTCTACCAAAAATATCTAAGGTTGATTAAACTGTAGAAAACGTTTTGACTTGTTCTCTCTATGAAATACTTGTGTGTATAACATTAGCCTCCAAACCCAGAGATGCAGTTTAAACACCAGAACTCATTAAATCAGTTGCTATTAAACAAGGCTCATTATGACACTCCATAGGGAGCAACTCCAATGCTGTCAAAGTCACAAACCTCTTGAGATGACTGTCTTGTCTTTTAGAAACCAACTGTTCCTTCAAGAAATCTTTTCCCTTCCTACTTAGTCTTAGTTTTCAGCCCAAACTGAAGTGACTTTCAACTTTTGTTGTATGGATTTTAAAATCAACCAACCCTTTAACAACGCTTCATTTTGTTTAATACAACACTTCTTCCAGTTCACAACACATACAGTACAGTACAGTACAGTATATTCTAATTAATATTAGTAAGCATCGTATTTAGTTTAATATTCAAATTAGTTTAAAAGGTTTCAATGTATTGATCGAATTCACTTGCAGCATTCACCACTCCTGGACTGTAGATGATCGCCTGCTTTCCTTTGTTCAGTTTACAGCAATCCCTCATACTGAGCATGCATGTAGCAACAGTAGAGGGGAAAAACTCCCCTTTAACAGGAGGAATCATTCAGAAGACCTGGCTCAGTACAAACATATCCAAACACTGGTAATCCATTTCTCCCTGTTGCTTTTAACTTTGGGTCCAGTGTGACTTATAGCTCAAGAATCTAATTCTGTAAAAAAGTTCGGAATGAGATGTATTCCTTCACTGCTCTGATGGTTACGGGTCGCTTATTTTATGCATGATTTTCATGACGTTTTAGCGTGTCAATCTTTTCTTGAACACTGATTATAAGGGCACTAGGAAATACAGGACATTATAAGGAAATACAGAAGTATTTCAGAGATGACTTGGTCTACAAACAGTCCACATTCACTTTTACTTCTTGGTATTCGACCATGTTAGATTAATGTGAACTTCAGAGGTTTAGCTAGATTTCCTGTCTGACATCTGAGTGTTGAGTGAAATCTGTCTGTCTGTGGTGACGTGTCGCTGGACACTAAGCACCGTGAAACCAAATGTGTTACATCTGCGATGTTACTTTCAATATTTACAATCAAGGTGACTTCAGCAGGTACACTTAATTCCAATCAGACGTATCAGTCAAATGGTCCAAGTTCATAGGGATACCAAAGTTTTCAGATTTTACATATATAATACATATATATTATGTTACTAACAGAATATATATGTATACATTATATATATATATATATATATATATATATATATATATATATATATATATATATTCATAATAAAGAAATTACATATAAAAACTGTTTTTATTAATAGGAGTGAATAGTCTTGTAGGCTACAGTTCTGTTCTGAATGCTTGCATATGAATATTGAAAGCAAATATTTTGCTGCACTGTTGTTCCAGTTATACTTTTCACCCTCTCTGTCTTTTTTAGCTTTCCTGAGTCTCTGTGCGGGTTTCCACGAATATGTTTCATCATCAGTAAACATCTGTTCCTGTTTTTTTTTTTTTTTTTGTCTCTTCAAAATCATCCAGATTAATTTTTATACTAAACTACTGACAGGCACACAAACAACCAGCCTTCTCTGTCTACAGTATCGATAAAAAACACCTTTTTGCTGAAAGCCTTGAAGATGGTGCTTATCTCCTAAATGTTTCAAAAGAAGTTCCTATGTCTTTAATATTCTTTTCCTTCTTTTGAAGGCAGGTAGACAACGTCGTTTGAGTTAATGGTACATCTTCAAAAACCTATTATCAAAGACAATCAAAAACATTTTTCAAACTATTTTTTGTTTAAAAACTATGATTTTTTTTAGCAGTGAAAATACAAAACATGTTTTTCTAATCCTCTTTGATTTATTCTTTCAGTACGTTTCATTACACACTAGATGGTTATTAAAGACTTGTGCTGGCTGTTGCGCTGATTGTCTAAGTTTATAACCAATAATTGCTAAAGTTAAAATAGGAGAGAGAAAATAGAATAATAAACAGACCTTCCAGCAGGTTTTTAATGGTGGCATTTAAACTATGCAGGGTTACGGATCATAGCTGCCAATAAATACTTGAAACTGCCTCTAAAAACATCTTGTTAATACTTATTTTAACAGTTGAAAAAGTAAATATACCCCTATACACAATATTCAGTACAGTGGCACCTGTTGTAATGCTAACATGGAAGCTTAAATATAGGCTGTTGGAGGTAAAGGAAATCATCACTTGGGGAAATAAAGGATGCGTCTTAATCAGGTTCTATATTATGCTTAGGCATCTGAGCTTCCCAAGCACGTACAAAAAAAAATAAAAAATATTGGCAACCTTCAATGTTCGGCTTGGAATATTTTAAGATGCTTGATTTTTATATACCTAGCTCCTTCAACATCTGTATGGGCCAATGTCAGTCATTTTTTAACATATTGCTATCGGCCTTTTGATTTTCTGAATTGGAGATCGCGCATCGATTACTCTGCCTTGTGACATCAATGTAACATTTTTTTACTCATACCCAAAAAGTTGAATTTTCAAATCACAGCTTTTAGATTCCAACTAACACAAAAACAAGACTTTTAGGTACAAGAACGTGACGGACATATAAATACGAATATGAGCGTTGGAGTTGTGCATACACCTTTTTGAGAGTGATCTTACTCCATAGTTGGTCATGTGATGGTTTTTGGTGAGTTAAAGTGATGCACCATAAAGATTGTGGGATATTTAACTGAAGAACAAATGCAATGTCAGTGGTGTGATCATTATTTTGAAGATGTCGAAAGGATAAACAAATGTATACAATGTCGGCCAAAACATTGGTACCCACATCTTTTTGGGCTCAAATTTCATATCAGTGCATTGAAAATGAGATTCTCCATGTTTGAAATTCTCCACAGCTCAATCCTTGACCTGTTTAGTTGTGTGGTAAGAACATCCCTGACATTCTCCTAACCAAGCTGTGAGGCATCATAGAGCAGCTGTACTTGTACTGAGATTAGATGACACACAGGAGGATTCTATATAATCTTTAGCATCATCAGGCAACTTGTAAAGACAACTGGTTGCACTCAGAGACGTGGGAGATGAATGTGTTTGCACATTGTAGTTTTGTTGTTTTTAAAATTGGTTTAAATCAGTTTATTTTGTTCTTGCACTTTACAGTTGTATACATCTCGTGTTAACTTTTCACATAAAACTTGATGGAAATGTGGTTTTATTGATGATAAAATATGGAAACTTCAAGGGGTACGAATCCTTGGCAATGTTATCTTTTCATACAATGAAATATTGTTCTTTTTCTTTGTTGATAAATCTTTACTGGAAGTCTCGAAATCAAAACTCTGTGCTGAATCCTAAAGCTGTGATGTCCTTTGTCCTGTCCCTTTGTGTCCTACCTATGCTGCAGATGTGACTCGGAGAACAGATACCTTGGCAACCCCCTCCGTGGAACCTGTTACTGTAAGTATTCCACCAGAGGATCCGAGTCTCTCACATATCTGACCTGCACACATGCACCTGCACGATCTGAATATGTGAGGCCAGATGTGTATTCCCGGATGCAAACGGACCTTGCTGACTGCTCTGTATTTAGAGACAGAAACAGTTTCTCATCTGAATGTCAACCAGCCTGTATCTGGACTGTAAAAAAAGAGGCATAAGCCACATCTATGATACTGTTCTGGAAATATTAAGCTTGATAGTCTAACTTTAGAAGTCAGTCTCACCTCCCCTCACTGTGATCTAAGCAACTCTACATTCAGATGCTGACATAGCAAAACCTCGATTCAAGACCTGGAGCAAATTCTGACGCTCTTAGATCAACAGAAAACTGATTCAAATTGGGCTTTAAATTTAATCTGACGTACATAACAAGACGTCTTTGAGTTCAAAATCAATGCTCCAACTGGAGGAATGAATGAGCTTTATGGAGGAAGTGAATGGCTACAAAGATTTTTATTTCGAACCAGTATTGACTTCGGATCAGCTGAGAAGAGTGTTTGATAGTTTTATAGTTCATTCAAAGTTATGAGCTGATAACCCAGTGGCTCACTGGATCATCAGTGTTTGCTGTAATGATCATAAATAGTGCGGCAGAGTTTTATTTGGACGTTTGGAACAGGAAGTAGCATGTTGGAGTGATTAGCTTGTAAACATTGTTGGTGTTACTCACAGTGTAAATAAAGAAAAACAGCCATAACCACCGTTCTAAGCATTCAGTTGGTAAATAAAAATGTTTGCCATTCTTGCGTTTGCTGTTGTTTACATTCAATCAAGCTACACACCAAAGCCAAAATGGCTTAGCTTATCAAATCATACATTTTAGTTATTAAAGTTTCAGTTTAGTTAGTTTAGAAGATATTAGCCACTATATTTAAATAGGATGTTATATCTTAACTATCAGGACATTTATTTGGCCAATGTGATTTACTGTGTCCACCCTGAATGACCAATGTAATGTACAACGGACACTTCTTTGCAAGTCAGTGTTCACAGATTTACCAATTTGTGTTTTTTCTAAACTTTTATTTAAAATATTAGAAAAAAAGCATCCAACTTGGCTGCTGAAACGACGCAGTTCTAACTATTTTTACATGGTGTCTCAACTGAATTTACACTCCTGGAGACTTAGAAGGCTGAATTATGTGCTTTGCATGTCATTTTAAAAAAAAGCATGCATGCAGTTCTCTCAGAACCACTCTCAGTCTCTCAGAACCTCTCCTATTTCCTCCAAATTAGAGCAAATAGGGAAGGTTCTGGTTCTGTAAATTAAAATTTAACATTTAAAACAAAAAAATTGTGTTTAGGTAGAGCAGAAGTGCAATTTCTGAAAGTTTTGTCTTAACGTGACAGTAAGTTCAAATCAATATCCTTTATCAAAAGAGAAATAAAACCAGTTATTCAAGTTTTATAAAACTAGTTTGTTGTTTAAAACTAGCAGATTTTAATCTTAATGTATGACATAAAAAAACAACTATTTTTAGATAATACCCACAGCAAAATAAAAGAAAATAATTTTTTTTATTCCCCTTGTTTTTTCTGCTTTGAACATGGGGAGAGAGAGGAAAAAAAAAAAAGTTGTTTATGTCCCTGAGTTTGTTTTCGCATTTCCAGATGCGAACAGGGTTCACATTGACTAAGCTCATTTGCAACAAATTGCTGGTTTTTTGACTCCGGAGGGCAGATGAAGGAGGAAAGCTGCAGACAAAAACAGATGTTTTGTAGCATGCAAGCGCGCTCGCTCACTCCTCATCTCCATCTCACCCACACACATACACACCAAAACCAAAAAAAAGAAAAAAGGAAAAAGAATAAAGTCTGGTCTCTGAATTGCACTCATCATTACAAATATTACCCCATACTGATGGAAAGTTCAAGTTCTGTCAATGTCAATAACCGTCCGGTTCTGAGTGTGACTGTGAAAGCTGCAACGTCAGACAAAACGCGGCAATTAGATGAGTGCTGCCAGCAATTCCCCAGATCTCGCACAAAGTCAAAACGGAAAAAGTCCTTTAAATCTGCGTTAAGGCGCTGGAAAGGTAGAAAGGAAGGTGGTTTAGGGGGTAACTGATGAATTAGGAAGATGCTAAAACTAACAGCTGCAAACATTTTAGCTTCTGGCTTTGAGACTGTTGTTAAAGAGCACTAGATGGCACCAGTGCTGTGCCCTTGCCCACCATTGTGTGTTGCCTCACACAATCCATATGCATCCCGACGCACGTGCCCTGGTTTTAGGAGCCATTAGTCTGTGAGTGCAGAGCTCCTTGATATCGCTATGGCTACAGCTGAAGTACTGTGTGGTTTTTTTCTCCGCATGCTTTTCGGTTCGACTCCATTATGACTTTCATTAATGTGGCATTATGGCGTAGCACTGTTTGAACAAGGCCGAGCACAATCAGATGTAAATACGTCCGAACCCTTTTTTTTTGTTGTTTTCCTTTCTGCACACGCATGCAGACAGCGTGTGCGTGTGCAGATTAGAAATTTGAAAGCAATCCACTTCCTTTTACTACGAGGAGTGGAGCCACTGTTGTGGGCGAGGTCAATATTAGCTTTAAATGTCATTGAGGAAGCGATAAGAAAGACTTCATGTGTTTCAGGTCACCTTTTACTATACGAGATCATTTATGGTGGGAGTTTGTTCCTTTTAAATACAATTTAGATCAGTGCACTGGGAGAAATAAGCAGTTGATTACCTCTAATCTGTTGCAACTGTCCGAGCTTACAAAGACTCTGAGGGTCGTAATTTCTTTAACTGTCCTTAACTTGTAAAATTGAAAACAACAACCCAGAAAATCACAAATTGATTAACTTTTTTTAATCAAAGTAACTCAGAAACATTTCATTATTTTATGTTGTTATTAAAGGAAAATATGTAGAAACACCTTATTGCTGTTACTGCAACTGCAATTACAAGTACAATTTTACTGTGTTGTTGTTGGAAACCCGTCCAGAAAAATGTAATTTACATGGAAAGAAAATCTCATGTGGAAAAACACTTGCCACATGTTTTTTGCAATCGCCAAATAGGAGCAGAAAATTTGCGGAAGTAGCAATGGATGCCGGCGTCTACGGGCGGTTTTTGAAGTTGTTGAGCAATGGCAACAGACGGCGTTGTAGATGGATAGGTGAGATGAATTTATTTATCTTTACGCAATGGAACGGATGCAGTTCAGTTATGCACCACTGTGCATGTCTGCCTTTGTCAGAGTAATCCAGGTTTAATGGATGCTAGTAAAACAGGCCTTTAAAACTCCTCCCACTTTACATTTGCAGACTTTAATCTTTTAGATCTGTTCTAAACTCCCTCAGCCTTCTTTCGTTAAAGTGCAATTGTGGTCCCAAACTCTTGCATTGAGTGTGAGGTGGCGAAATTTAAAAAAATCTAAATCTCACAAACACTTAAAAGTTGAGTAGATGCACGTCATACAAAATGCCCTGTAAAACAAACAAAAAATAATAATATTGTTGCGTTGTTCACAAAATTTTAATAATGGTTTTATATTTAAGAAGCCTGAGGTGCATCTGTTCAGGTGAGCTGTGTGCATAAATACTTTGTCACATTTCTTGAAATGCTCACATTATCATAGAGTATTAACACCAAAGTTCTATAAATTGTACAAGACGTTCAAAGCGTCAACTGAGCGCAAATTGGGAATTAAAAAAAATAAAAAATCTGTGAAAACATTCCCTCCCAACTTTGACTTCTTCAAATTAATGGGCCTGAATAGAACAATGAGATCCCCCCACCCAGACACACACACACACACACACACACACACACACACACACACACACACACACACACACACACACACACACACACACACACACACACACACACACACA
>JAVLVB010000624.1:347879-380505 GCA_032876305.1 Orestias chungarensis | reverse complement strand
CCCCCCCCCCCCCCACAAGAAAAAAAAAGGTTTTATTACACATCTGGGTTGGCAACTCTTTATAATGATTCGATTGACTAAAAAGCTATGTCAGTCGGATCAGTCAGAGGAGTTACAAACCTCAAAATTACCCAATAAATATTGATCTTAAAATTGATCTAATACTATAGTCTACTACATGCAAAAAAAGTTCATTTCTGTTCAAGGTATAGATGAAAAGACATCATACACTGATATTTTAAAATTTTTTGTAAAGAACTGAATATTTCCTTAAATTAATTGGGTGCTAATTTTTTCCCCAGTTGATGGAATAATACATTTTAATGTTTCCCTTCACGTATGTTATGTCTTGTTTTTAAAGAAAAGGTAAATATCCTACAGATTGAGGTTATCAATTCCAGTTTATGTTGACCTCCAGTCATGTGTAGTGTGAAATTCCAATTGTCTTGTTTAATTCACCAATTTCCTGAACACCATGAAGAGACACTGCTACGCCCGGTCAGGGAAGTGTTGCAAATGCTAAATAATGAGGTGTTAACAAGCATTAAATCAAATTTCAGTGTCCTTTTGACAAAATGACGTTGTTGGGGGAGGGGGTGTTCACAGTTGTTGGTGATTGGCTGTTTGCTGCAGAAATCTCGATCAGATTGGGGTTTTTGGTGTCGGTTTCTCTTGGCCTGTTGTTTGGCTGCATGGGCTTACTAATTAACGAAACCGAGAAGTTTGCATTGGGCACTGTTATTGTAGGTCTTTTGGGGATTTCAATATATTTAATTACCTGGAATTGTCATTGGTATGAATTTGTACGTTTTCTGCTGTCCGATTTCTCAAATTAGAATTTGTAAATTGCAGAAATGAAATGTTAAACCTGCTGCATGCTCATTTTCTAACCGCCTTAAAATAGAAGTCAATGAGAGACCTGTTGAGGTCTGATTTTGCTATGTTAAATGTCTTTTTTTGTGTTTTTTCTTAATATGCTAAATCAACAGTGCAGGGGAAACGTACACCTGCATGCTCTTAACTGCACATGGCAGTAATATATTCAGGAATTCACACGATGGGTGCACTGGGGAAACACTCACACGAACACGTGCCCACAAGTCTCCATTCTTCTTTTTTTTTCCTTGACAAATAAAAACCCCACATGCTCTGATGCTGTATCACGGAACGTTATGGGATAAACAAGCCGGGCGCATCAGAGCAAGTCTGCCTGGAAGAGAAAGGGAAAGAAAAAAAAATCCTCTTTGATCTGATCATATCTGCTGTTCGGGCTAAGTTACCATGAATGCTGAACAAAACAAGAGTGTTTGTCAAACATAATTTGCTTTCGTCTCAGTGACGCCCCGGGATTGTACAGCTAAGAGGAAGGTGATAACACACTATCCCTACCCATTGTGTGACATGGAGTTGTTATTTCTGCTCTAAAAGCTGAGAAGCTTTACAGTGTGTCTAGTAAGTTCAGCCGCTACGAGTTAGAGAGAAGTATGTAACTTTTAGAAGTGGAGCTTTTTTTCTGGTGATACATGCATGGATTACCCGCTTAAGCGACATATCGTGATCTAATTATTGCTATGGCAGAGTTATCTAGTGGCTTCTACTTTGACCTTTTCTGTTTTTATTTTGGACTTAGTTTCCTTTAGATATTGCTTTTCATTTATTTTGTTTCTGTAACTCCAGGTTTACTTAATGTGCTTTCATATGTGATTTTCGTCTGCCTGGACCCCCTATCAGCCGTCCCCAGTTGCATCTGATTAGTCATTCTGGTCGCACCTTTAGTTCAACCTCTTTCCTAAAGGTTCAGCCAATTTTATAGCTTTTAACCGTTTACCCGAGCTAATATCCCAATCTTTTGGCCATGTTTGCTGTTCTAGTGCATTCTTTTGGTTAGAGTTATGGAGAAGGAATCAATGTCTTCCTCCTCCACTCCTACAAAGTGTATATCTGTAGATAATGCAGTTCTATGGAGTGATCTACTACTGTCTTGATTCATTACTTTACCTCTGACTTACAATGACTGGTATTTGCTTTCTCCTTAAATTTTACAAAAACAGCTTTCAAAAGGGAATATTATAGAATGGAATTTATTTCAGACAATTGACAAAAATTAACAAATAATAATAAATAAATCAATTTCACAAATAGAAATATAATAATAGTAAATAAATAAATTTCAGAAAATCTTCAAACAAACAACCAAGTACCACACAAAAAAGTAATCGGTAAACATTAAATCCAATTTTCTGTTCCTAATCAATTAAAATAATTTGAACGAGGTAAAGAAAAATTTCCACTAAATAAATTTGTCAGTATATTTACCCTGATATCTGACGTTGAATATTGATTAACGTAAGTTGTCTGAAAAGGGGTACGAAGAAGTACAAATAATTTGTCTGTTGCAGGGATTTATAGGCAAGGCAAGGCAAGTTTATTTGTATAGCACATTTTCGTATACAAGACAATTCAGAGTGCTTTACATAAGAAAAAAGATCAGAAAATGAAACAATAAAATATGCTTTGAATTTAAAAGAAATAAATAAAATTTAAAATAAGTGTAACTATCTTATTAATTAGCTGTTTATTGCAAAATAAGGTAGCATGTTTCCTATAAGACACTGAAGGGATGCAGAATTTGTTTGCTTTTAAACATGTTGCATATTATGGTCTTTAATTTATGTAGAAAAAGTTCCACCATCAAGGAGATTATTCTTATTAAAAACACACAGTTTACAGTCTATGACTTTGAGCATTCCCATCCCAAACAGTGTGTGTAGTACTATTGCTGTCATGTCAGGATCTTATTTTGCTTTGTTGTTTGATTTATTATCTTGGTATTGAATTTCTGTTCTCTATGAATGACCCCTTGTGGTCACATAGTCCTAAGGTAAATTAGTCACACAGTAACCTTTTTTCAATTTCAAGCATTTAGCATCCTGAGGTCAGTGAAGCATCTGGATGATATAGTGCAAGGTTACTTCGTGTTTCTATTGGTCCATTGCTGTAATAACTCCTCGATTAATTAATTCATTAATAATTGTATACATACATTTTATAAACGGCATGTGGAAACTGCAGCGTTGATATTGTGGACGTCTATGGCAGCCTGGTATATCCTAGGAACGCTGTATTTATATTATGGATATTTCTGCACACTTGATAAAAAAAAAATCAAAGAAATTTTTATTCTAGTCAATCTTATTAATCAAAACTAACAGGAAACCGACGACATATTTTCTCATTTAATTCCAACTGTAAGAAACAAGATAAAAGTATGTTTTCCTTTTGCTGGTATTCTAAAAAAAAATAATCCCCAGACTTTATGAAGGACATCGCTTTCCAATTCAAACAAGATGGGATTAAAAAACAAATAACAAAAAAAAAGTACGCCAGCATAAACTTTTTATTGAATAAACTTTGACATGTAGTCTAATTTAACTGATCAGTTTTCAACTGCTTTATAACAGTATGTTTAGTGAGCACAAATCTATCCAATGACTTCATTAGCAAATCTTCATCAAAAGATACTTTGTGTGACAAAGTATCTTTCAGTTACCTTTTTAAGCTAACCGTGTTTTCTTTGATGTCGATTGAAACCTTTATAGAAACTGCTCTGTTCTGACTTTTTACTGAAAATCAGTTTTCTCTTTTTGCATGCTTGGTCATACTACCACTTAAATGCAGACGTCTGTGTAAACAGTTTATGACTCCAAAGGGAAGTCAATTGGATGTTGATGTCCGATGATCTTAAAGTTATTGATCCGACCATATCAAATCATAAGAGGAAGACAGTTGGGGAAGAAGAAAGAAAACTTCGGCACAGCTTTGCTTCAGCAACTGTTTACGACCAGATTTACCACGTCCGGCTCTTCGTTCAAAATTATGATGCATCTCCTGTTAATAATGTAAAAGTAAAACAAAATGTAACAAGGCCACACTGATTGCATTGGTTCGTTAAATGGTTGTCGTGGTCTACATCCCCTCTATGACGGTATCCTAACTGCCAGGATCAAGTTGTAGGTTCTGTGTCCGAGATATGGTCCAATAACATTAACTCCTGTTGACTGAGCCTGTTCTGCTTTTTTAATGGGCACACATTTTTGCAAAAAACCTGAGGGGTTAGCAGATATGCTGGTTAACTAAAAGATAAGAAAAATATATGTTTTACACCAGGTATCCCCTTGTAGCCAGATCGCTTTAGATTAAAAAACAAATCTTCCTCTTTCTACTCTGCTTTTGTCTTTACCTGTCTTACCTCCCCCCTCCTCCGTTGCTCCAGCAGACGGACAAGGTGACCCGGTGAGCCTCTTGCTGTCCGTCCAGAGGTTGAATCACGGGCGTTTCTCTCCATATGTTGCTCATTATCCGTCTGACAAAGACAATCATGGAGTAGCTGCTTTCAGAAATGATAGAAATCACTGCACGGACATGATAATTTAGGGTCTTGCTCATGTTTTATTGATCCGCCTGGCAGCCGACAGGCACAATGGAGTTCCTCCCGCTTGGATTTAGAAAACATATCTGTTGGTGTTTTCCTTCCGACATTGTTTATCTTTCCCTCCGATTAAGATCATTTACCAATACACCACTGTAGATGACTTTTGGTTATCTAATTGAATATTGACTCATGGTACACCGATGAATCTGTTTCTGCGAGCGACAGTAAATGAAATTTGTCAGGGTGGACATTATATTTATATTAGTGGAAGCAGGGTTTTGACTCAAAATGAATTGCCCTTAAAGTCTTAATCATTGCTGGCTTGCATTCATTGTGGGTTCTTTATGTTATTTAGACAACCTCTTGATCGACTACCAGTTTACCTTCAGCCTGCTTCAGGAGGATGACCGTCACTACACCGCCATCAACTTCATGGCCACTCCAGAACAGGTAAACGGGACCTTTTTAATTGTGCTTCATAGTTTTAGTGTCTGTAAACACAAAATAGTTTGGGTTATTTCGGAAGCTGATATTCTTAACCCCTTTGTCAGGTTTTGCGATCAATGACTCGAGCAGAGGTGGAATACTGAAAATTAATAGTTTATTGTGGGGAAGAATAATGAACATAAACCGGAACAATGCAAGCGGAAACGAAACAGGAATAAAGCGGAACTGCAACGTAAACAAAACAGAGAACTGAAGCGAGACGCGGGGACTAAAAAACGTAAATAAATAAAACAATCAAAATAAACAAACCAGCATAAGAACACGGGAAGGGGAAATAAACTTACAGACGAAATATCAATAATAATAATAAACACAAGGAAAACAGGAGGTGACGAAGGAGCTTAACTATGAGGAATAACTTAATAAAACTAAGAACAAAAGAACAAGGAACCAATAAAGGAAATGAACTCAGACAGGGAACAGGGGAGGAAGGATGGGGCAGGAAGCACGGGAAACTGGAGACTACAGTAAAATAAAAACCTAAGCCTAAACCTAAGCATGGACGGGACCTGAGGAGAAATAATGAAGGGAAAATAACCAGCACAGAGAATCAGCGAGCAAGAAGGGAAGGCTTACTGGGAGACGTGGAGGAACTGGCAGGAGAAGGAGCAGAAGGACGAGGAGGGAAGCAGACGATCCAGCGGTGAGTGAATGAGTAAACCAGGCTTAAATACTAAGGTGGAGTCGTGGAGATGATGATTGGATAATTGCAAACAGATGTGAGTGATAATGAAGAGAGAAAACACAGAGAGAAGAGGGACAGAGCAGGGGAAACTAGAGAACACATAAAATTACAAAAACAAAGATTAAACCAAAATAGAAAATAACCTAAAGAAAACAATAACTAATGATAACAAAGTAAAACAAGGCAACTACGACAAACTAAACGGCAAACTAACAGGGAACAAAAACACATATCATGACACCCTTTTAATGGTCCAAATATGCATTTGAGCCATAACAATGTGGAAATCTTGTGGATCAATCAACAGTATGGTCATGTCTCCTCCTACAACTTACTAAACAATCTTTGCATCTCTGTGTGCAGGCCAACAAAAACCTCGACATTTCCATCAACGCTTCGAACAACTTCAACCTCAACATCACATGGTCGTTTAGCTCAACAGGTAAACATAAATGAATGTCATAAAGTAATAGTGATGTTCAAGAGTTCTACTTGTTTAGTTTTCCACAGTGATGTACTTGTCAGATGCAGAAATACTGAAAGTACTATAGAGAAAATAAGTAGGTTATATAGTAGTATAGGTAAGCATTTGCCACTTACATGGTTATTATCAAAATTGATTTTAAGATCCTGTCTCTGACAGGTGAGCTGGATCCAGAAAGAATTTCTACAGACCTCTCTGTTATGTGTGATAAAACCTTTTGCCTCTGTACATAATGAATGTAAAGGGATCAGGGTGGACAGTAGACTTCACAAAGTAAAAACTGCTTCTCTCTTAACAATTTGGAGTTTAGTATATTGGTGAAATTCTTTGGAATAATTGTTATAGCCATTGTGTTGTTTCGACATATGCTACGACCACTGAAAAAAACTCATTGTGACCCAAACTCTATTTATTTTCGTGCATTTTCGAACCATATCCGAATTTTTTACGGTAGCGAGAACAGCCGTCTCGCCAATAAATCTGAATTTTGCCTCTTGTGTATATGGTGGTAGTATTTTGTATTCATATGTGACTGTGTCACTGTAGTGTAAACGACTTTTCCACGCTTCAAATCCACAATCTGAATCATTCCACGCCCATCTCTGATGCCTGTGCTGCTGTGTGACGTCTCTATTTCTCTTCAGTGCATGCGGGTCATTTTGGGGTCGTAAACACGTCACAAAGAAGTCTGATCGCATTCGGTCGCCTTTAATTAGAAGTATGAACAACCAAGAAAAAAAAAAAAAAAAAAGAATCAAGTTTTAGCTAAACTTTAGAAAACAAGTCTGAATGCAGCCTGTATGTATCAAAGCCTTTCAGGCATGACTGGGACGTAATCACTCATGAGTCAAGGTTACATTACAATCTGTGGCTTTGAGAGGCTGAGTGATGGCACACCAGACAAACTCTATACACGTTTATCCTTGCCTTATTGAGGGTCTACGTTGCAAAACAATTAGGGAGAATTAAGGGGTGTAGTTATTTAATTGGTTTTTCATGTAATGGTAAGAAAAAAAAACTCTTCTGTCTACAAAATTAAAGGTTGTTTTATTTTGAGGAGAACACATCCTTTACATAAAATGGAATTGAACATTTGAGTGAGCTGGCTCTACGGGGATACATTGCTTTGAGTTGTTGGGGCGACAGAAGCTGCTCTTTGGACGGATGTGTTAATAGATGTCCAGGTAAGTTACTTGTAACAGTGTTTTCGCTTTCCTGCCTAAATCTTCCCCTGTAGGCATAATTTCCATTGTCTTTCACTTCGAAGAAGGTAATTGTGACGTCAAAGTCTAATGGTTTCTATAAGCCAATAACACGGGCTACACCCTGGACAGGTTACCAGTCCCTATAGCGCAACAGATAAAAACATAGCAATGCAAACACACATGCACATTAGCGACACAACTGTTCACAATTAGTACCATCAAATCCGAGACCATGGTCTTTAGCTCTTTTTTAGCTATCGAGTGGAAAAACTGAGCAGAAGCTGGATAGGCAGACTGGTGCTGCATCGCCTGTGATACAGTGGGAGGTACCTGCAACGGCTAACCAGGGAGGCATCCTAACCAGATGCCTGAGCTACGTCAACTAGTTCAAATGGATATGAAGGTTTTGGGACTCTACTTTGAGCATTTCTGACATGAGAAAGCTACTCACCCTGTTTCTGTGGGAGATCCCAGACTAAGGGGAGACATTGATCCCATCTGCACATATCCACATTCCAGTTCTGCCTATCATTACAAAGCTAATAGCTATAGATGAGGGTAGGAACATAGATTGTTCGTAGTGCTTAATACCGGGAATTTTTTTTTTTTCATTTACATGTTTAAATCTTTACTGTCACTTATAGAAAGATGATGCTGTACTATTGGTTTTTAAGTAGAATTGCAATAATGTATCTGATGTACTTCTGAATCTATGGGTTGAATCCATGCTAACGGGACAGTACACTCAGACGGCTGTGTTTATCTCCCGATTTGCAAAGGCCTGGTATCTTTTTTTTCCGCTTTTGTGAGATGGTGAGATGTGTGACATTTCTGAACCCGCAGGTGTGTCGTTTGACGTGGAGACCGAACCAATCCTTGTTGAACTGAGCAGATCTTTAGGATGAATGCCAGCAGAGTTCAGCTCACTTGCGGTCTGATTATGGAAAGGTCTAATCAGCCGGCATAACTGGAAACAGCTGCAGGAGGCTGAATGGCCTTCACCAGCTGAAATCAAGACTCCGTGTTTTGTTCAGTAAAGTCAAAGTGAAGCGTCGCATCCAAATTACAAAAACAATTTGATCAGTTGGTATATAGTCGTTATAAGAGTATATGAAGCTTTTTAAAGCCATTACGGTTTAAAAGGAAATACATTTTCTTTTTGTAAATAATATGAACTTAAACCAGAAAAATTTTAATAATGAGAAATTGTGAAATTAACTACATGGAGTGACCAGAATTTTCTCCGGCTGTTACCATAATACCTGTAGAGATGTCACGATGATTAAAAAAAACACATTTAGACCTTCTCTAGCAACTGAAGCATCGCTGATAAGTATTAGTAAGAATGATTGAAACCTTATTATTGAAATAAAATAAATTAAACAAGACATTTTTGTCATGCATTTTTGTGTGAACAGCTTGATTATGTAGACCCTGGATATCAAAAGTTGCTGTTGGTTTGAACTAAAACTATATTCGTTGATAACGTAAGATGCTACCAAAATAGTTGTAATTTATTCAGCTTGTGAACATAACTTAATTTCGACAGATTTCTTTAGTTTTTGGTTGTTTTTACTAATTCACCCCCCCTGCCATTTTCTTCTTAAACCGGTCCTTCGTGTCAGCAGACACGGAGCAGAAATGTTCCATCCGTTGTGGGAATTAAATTCTTACTTTGTTAAACATTTGTTATGGTGAAATCAAACTTTTTTTTTTGTTTTACAATATTGACATTATAGCATGTCTTATCAATGTTACTTGTAGCACCATCTGGATATCAAGTAAAGTTAATTTAATCATCTCACTGTTACAGTATGAGAGAACTTTACACTATTCTAACATTTACTGCATATGCATAATAAATTGTTAATGTTATTTTCATGTTGGTTTGCTGTTTCCTCTTCTTAAACTGAAGCGTGTATCTATGTCTTATCGTCTCTTTTAGTCTTTAGAATTTTCTCATAACTTTTTGTCGTACTTTTTTCTGTCGATTTAATGAAACTGCGCTTGAGAAACCTTTTTACTGAACTTTCTTTTTTTCTTTCTACTTGGCTTATTTCCTTATACAGCTGCTTTCTACTTTTACACGTGCAGAACAATATTGAAGTACTTTTAAATGAGTACAGGTTTTAGATACCTGACCCACCTCTGGCAGTGAAAAAAAAATGCTATACTTTTTATTAAAATTGATTTTTTGTTTAGCTGTAGTTTCTTTTATTAAAGAGAAAATTGACGAATAACAAAGTGGAGAGAGAGAGAGGGAATACATATAGGGAATGGCCCGAGAACGGGAATCAAACCCTGCACAACCAGCTTAAAGAGGGTTCTAAGGTCTGAAATCTACTTCCCGGAAAAGGTTTCTTCATTGGGTAAACATGTAATGACTGCAAAATAGTGTGAATTCTAAGTAAGCTGTAATATTTACTTCTAATTAAATTTAAAGTATGATCCACTGCTTCTTATGCATTTTCCTTGATATCAATCCTGTTGAAATACTAGTAATTCAAACTGTTAGATGAGAATCCTCAAGTGAAAACGTTTAGATCATCTTTCGACCCGACTTTGCATTCCCGGTTTTGATAAAAACGAATCAGATGCTGCTTTGAGTCTGAGCAATTCAAACTCAGTTTCCTGTGATAGAAACTTCAGCTCTTATAGTGCAATCGCTGATTTACATATCAAATGTAACTCATTGAGTCTATTCCACAGCAAAGCTAACACTGTGGGCTGTTGGATCAAAATCAGCACGAATCACTTTAAAACTAATACAGAGTCACTGCAGACTCCACGGACCGATACATTCTAAAGGGATTTGATAATTTCTTGTGTGATCTGTTGCTTTTGAAGGGACAGGAGGAAAAATTGGGATTAGGATTTAAACTCTGTGTTTCTGACATAAATTTGGGATTATTTGTCCTCTTTTACCTTTTGACAACTAAGTATAATTATAAGAAATTAGTCAACGCTCCTGCTGGCTGAATATTTATTTATTATATATGCTCTGTAAGGTTGAGCTGATGGTTTTTAGGTTTATATTCGAGCTTGTGCTATGTAGTTTAATACTGCATGTGAATATTGAATCGTAACCCCTTCTTGGGCTGCTTGATGCTCCCCCATTCTGAATTATCTATATGTTAAGATAAAGCAAGTTGAATTTATTTTATTGCTTCTGCAGCAGGTATTGGATTTTTTTTTATGTTTGTTGTTAATTTTCTTTCTTACTTTCTAAGCTTTTAAGTACGTTCACATCTGTCAGATATTTATTTGCCCTTTATAAGTGGAAGGTAGATCAAAATGTCAGTTTCTCTTATCGCTCTTAAGCGTCCAGCAATTTTCTGTACCTTGTAGATAGTACAGTATAATTGAGAGAGTAGGTGACACCAGAATGTAACTAACTCTAAATGCATGTTCTACAAGAAATGTTCATATTAAGTGGTACCAGATAAAACGTTTGTTTTAAATGCTCAACTTTTAACGATGCCAAGTTTAATCAGGTGAAACATTTCCTGTGTCCCACAGCTGGCACCATATCTGGTGAGGAGATGTCCGTCATAGCAAGAACCAACATCAGGGAGCACAGGGACAGCTTCTCGTGCGAAAAGTTTAACTTCAGGCTTCACCACAACATCACCTTTTACGTGTATGTGTCCAACTTCAGCTGGCCGATTAAGATCCAGGTAAGTGTGCGAATAAAAACCTTTTTGACACTTTTTTTTAATTTTTCCGATTGAAAATATCTTGTTTGATTGCTGCTACTTTTTTTTGTTGAACAACTGCAGTTAGTTGTCTGAAACAACCAATTACGTATACGTTTTTTCACATATTTGAACATGAAAGGTTCTTTAAATTTACAGTCCATTTTGATGATAATCATCAATTTAGGTTGACTTTAAAAAGACTGTGTGGCTAGATTACATGTATTTAATGGATAACAATGTCTAGAGGAAGGTGTAACACACATGGTTCATATAAAACATTATGACTAAACATATTCACACGTTTAGCTGAAGCTTCTTAAGTCGTAAAGTTCTGCATATTGTGTTTATTTGATTTTTAGCAGATGCCAATCCCGACCTGGACCAGTCCAGAGACCAGTGGCAAATCGGAATCAGATTTTTACTCCAAATAATCTCAGGTTGAACTATGAACCAGTTCAGCAACAAATTGCAGAAATCCCCTTTTCAAACCTCATATCCTGTTATTCGTCTGTAGGAACATTTCCGCATTATGTTTTTATTGAGAGGCTGCAGAGTGGTGCAGTGGGTAGCACCGTTACCCTGCAGGAAAAAGGCTCTGGGTTCGATTCCACCTTGGGGGTCGGGTCTTTCTGCAAGGAGTTTGCATGTTCTCCCTTGCATGCGTAGGTTCTCTCCGGGTACTCCGTCTTCCTCCCACAGTCCAAAAACATGACTGTTAGGCTTATTGGGCTTTAAATAGTCCTTAGGTGTTTGTGTACGTATGAGTGGTTGTTTGTCCTGTATGTCTCTGTGTTGCCCTGCGAAGGACTAGCGACCTGTCCAGGGTGTCCCCCTGCCTCTCGCCTATTGTAAGCTGGAGATAGGCGCCAACAGACCCATCCGACCCCACTAGGGACAAGGGTGTACAGAAAATGGATGGATGGATGATTTTATTAGGATCGACAGTCTGTGTTAGTTAACACGCGACATTGTGTTTTTATTTTTATTTTTTTTACGAAAATGTTACCGTAAAATAAAATAATTATAAAAGCTTAATAGAAGATTGTAAAACACTTGTAAGAGTCGTCAAATAATATACAAAAAAGTGTCAGAGTTCACAATGTTAATTTTATAATCCTATGAAATCAGATAAACTACACTGTTCATGGGGCAGAAATTGTATTATTATAAGTATTTTTAAAAGAACAAGCAAAAATGTGTACATTCTGTGCACCTCAGCAGATTTTACTATATTCACTAACTGGAAACCAATTAAGTCATGTTAAAATATGATACGGTTAAGAATCACTGATTTCTGTTCTATCCCGAATTCCTTTAATAATTTGTAATTTAGTATGGCTAAGAAATCTGAATGCCTTTAAAAGGGGCTTCATTGCAACAGTTTTAAGAAAAAGGTAAAAATCTAGAGATTTATTCAACATTTCAAAAGAACCTAACCAACCCTGAGACTGAACACTTTAAAGTAGTATAAAGGCTCAGAATCATGTCAGCACACACTCAGCCTTTAAATTGACCCTTTTCCTTTTAAAAAATAAAATAAAACATTTAGGAGCCAGGAACTGGAACTTAAAGGTGTTTAATGTTTCTTTAAATCAGCTGTTAAACCCACGGCATTTAAAAAAAATAAAAAATCATATGACCCGTTTCTCCGCGTAGCACACAACCCTGCCGAGACATCAGAGAGCCTATTCTGAGAGGTGCTTTGGTAAATCTACTATCGCATTTAATGATCTGTGAGTTTTCCAGGGTCTCCATCAATTACGCCGCTCTGGATTAAATCCCCAGTCACACAAATTATTCACTCCTCAGCCTTATGATCCATTAAATGAAAGCAGACTTAAAGCAGTGACATTTTAAGATGACTGTGTCACTGTCAGCGCTCGGTGCTGATGGATTAAGTCAAGGACTAACAGACTGAAGGAAATGAGGGGGGGTGAAGCCAGACTGATTCTTCACATGAAGTCGGCATTAAAGTCCAAACTATCCGGTGTTGGGAATATGGAGATGAGCTAATTGACAGATTGAATGAGAAGCTCTCTAAGTCTGGAGACAGAAACATGGATGGGTGGAAGGATTAATTTAAACTTGAAAAAGAAAAAAAGAAAGTTGTGCATAAATATGGAGTGGAAAAACAAAATCTAATGTGTGAATTTGCCACTAACTACTGCCTTTAAAAGCCAATTATTAAATTAATTGGATTGGTAAATAGTCCAGATGTGTACAGGTTTATCTCTGTATAAATCCAAGTTCTCTACAAAGACAAACGAGGATTACTTGAGATCAGTGCTGAAGAACTGAAGCCACTAACATTTATGTAACTTTTTTTTCTACCAACAAAATGTAATTTGTGGCTTCAGATCTACACTCAATACAGTGACACATGGTTGTGGATAAATGATGCTGTGGGAATGGTGATTGTTTCACGAGGGACAGGGAAGGTGTTTACAGCTCGCTATCCAGAGTACAAACAGAAACACTAAATATACCAAATCAAGCATTGTTTCTTTAACCTCATTATAATCATGTTTACTAATCTCTAGTAGAACTTCACAAAGAAACCTGACTTAGAAAGATAGCTTGTCTTCTCCCAGTCCTGCTCCTCACTGGAGGTCAGTCGTCCATCGATCGCTTCTTTCAGATGAATTTCACATTAATGTTACATTATCAGAACCCGATGTATCAGGCTGTGGAAAGGTGATATGATAATTACCACACCAAGGCTAATCTCGTCTGCATGTCCAACTTGATGCGTGTAACACGAGAGGCACTCAGCCTCCGGTCTTGTGACCTTGGTGACTTCCGATGTCAGAACAGACCAACCATGAAGAATATTCCAGAGGGTAGATACTGACATGGATATATACATATATATATATATATATATATATACATATACGTATACGTATATGCTTTTTTTGATGATTGCCATGTTCTTCTGAGATCGGACTTCCTGAATAAAGAAAAAAGAAGAAGATGGGGAATTTTTTAATTAACTGAAAAGTTTCATACCATTTAGTCTAAGGGAACCCATTATATTGCTGGGAAACTGAGCAGGGAGATCCAGAATCAACTTGACCTGTCATTATGATAAACTACATGCACGACTAACATGTAGGACTTTCTCAACAAAGAATTTTTCCAGAACTAAAAAAAACAACTCTAAATTATCTTGCCAACTTTTAACTACTATTAACACTAAACACTACATCTTTAGTGTTTAGTGTTAACTAAACACTAAAGATGTTTAGTTAACACTAAACATCTTTAGTGTTAACTACTATTAACACTAAAGATGTCTCTTTCTTGCCTAAACCCATTTGTTTTAGGGACTAATCCACCATAAATAACGACCTTTTTGTTTCATTTGTCAAGAAAAAAGCCCAATCGGTCGGCCACTTGTACTGAGCCAGGTTCTTTTGGAGGTTTCTTCCTGTTAAACGAAACAATTTGATCGGTTTGATATGCAAAAGCAAAAGTATGAGTGGAATGAAATGATTTTTCATGTAAAGTGTTGTAAAGTTTCTTGACGCAATGTATTGTAAATTGGCACTGCGTAAATTGACTAAAATTTTAATTAACTCAATTAAATTCCGCCGTAAAACAAATTGCAAAATTTGGATAAGTTAAACCTACTCTTACCTTGATTCCAAGCCTTTTTCCTAGTCACCTTTTTTCCTAGTAGAGGTTTTGGATAGTCGATGCTAATTTTGATGCCAAGTAAGGTGTCTGTACCCCAGAATACAACACAATCACTGTGGAACAATAAGTACAATAAGAGAGACAGCACCAAGCACTCAGTGCAAGAACTCAAAGTAGAACATCACAATGCAAGGCACAAGTTTAAATATAGCCCAGTAAGTAGGTACTAAGTACTGATTGAGCCCAGTGTAGTACCAACAGTTTAGTTGGAGTGGAGGTATTTTCAATAAGGTGTGAACATGTTATTGTTAAAGTGACTAAGTGTCCTTGTTAAATTGGCCAGTGACCGTAAGAAAGAACTTCTGTGGCGTTCAGTGAAGGCCGTGGCATGCAGGGGGTGGATGGTGTTGTCCCTGATGCTGAGCAGCTTCCTCAGCATTCTCCACCACAAACTCCAGCTCCAGTCCCAGGACAGACCCAGCTCTCCCGATGAGCTTGTTGCACCTGTTAGTGTCGGCCGTTCTCAGTCTGTGCCCCAGCACACGATAGTATAGAAGATCATGCTGGCGACCTCAGAGCATAGGCAGCATGATTTTGCAGACCTTGTAAGATCTGAGCCTCCTGACGAAGTACAGTCTGCTCTGATCCTTTTTGTAGACCGTGTGCATCTTCTTAGAGCAGTCCAGTTTATTGTCTATGTGGAGGCCTGAGGTATTGGTAGTCCTCCACAATGTCCACTGCTGAGCGGTTGGGGGTGACGGGGTCTGAACGGGTCCTCTGTTTCCTGAAATCCAGCACCAGCTACTTTAACTTCCCGAAGTTGAGCTGGAGATTATTCAGTCCACAACACTCCAGGAACCTGTCCACTACACTCCACACACTACACTGTGCTCAGCAACAAGGTCCCTGCTGATGCAGCCCACGATGGCAGAATCATCCGAGTACTTCTGCCTGTGCCAGGATTGTGAGGAAAACTTCAAATCCGAGGTGTAGAGCTTGTAGTTCTCGTTGTTCTTCAAAAATATGTCAGCTAAACAATTTTGTTTACTGTCTTTAGACTATTTAACCACTAAAGTATATTTCCTTTTACCTTTTCATAGAAGTAGTCATTGTTTATACTTTCCAAAATTAAATCCATCTTCATTTTTATGTTTTTTATTCTAATAAGCTTGAATTTGAAGAGATATCTGATTTCTGAATAGGAAAGCAACATCATAGGGCTCTAAACAAAATGAAAAGAAACCAGAATGAAGCAGGAGTTGATGCACCCACGTGTCCAACACGTGCACCTGAATTCCAGCTTGGCTGGTCAGTGTTTCCCTCTTGGCGCCCAGCTGTCAGCTGAGGTCGGGAGCATGTTTGGAATCAGTTGTTCTGCTCCAACACATTTGCATCGGCTCCGTCATGCCGACCTTGCACCTCAGTTCTACCAGTAATTCTCTCACAGGCATTACACTGTATTTTTTCAGGCAGTTTTTCCTCCAAATTTTAAAACAATCTCTTGTTTAAAACCAAAAACATTAGTGTCCATTCAGCTTTAAAAAACAAAATCCATCTGTTAAACCACAAATCCGGACTCTACATTTTATTTTTACACATACACTCAGGATTTATTGATTAAGTCAGTAAACACTGGTAAATATAACCCAGTTATTCTCACCATTTCTGTTCTGAATTACACTATCAATATAGCTAGTTATACAGAAACATTTTTAATCTGAGCATCTCTATTTATACATGAATAGGCAAATCTGGTTATTGAAATTTTTACTTTTTAGATCAGCAGCTGGAAATATTATGTAATTTGCAGCTGTTCGCATGTTTATTCTTTTTATTTGCATTGTCTTGTCACCACTTTACGCTCCTCTATACATTACAACGTATAGAGCAGCTGATTAAAAGCATCTGAGGTGGGCAGATACTTTGTCCCTGACAATAGTAATTTGATTTTGCTTTCAGCACTCGTTCCTTATTTACCCACTGTGCTTGCCATCATTGAATTATACGCCCCTTCTAATCAGATCTCTGACAAAAACACCCTCTACGATCAGGTAAGTGGCAAAGTGTCATTTATTGGATTAAAACAGTAGTTAACTGCCTGACCAGAGCGCGCACACAAACACAAGAGGGAACCATCGGGTTTATCTGAATGAAGCAGTATTATGTGTCATAGGGCGAAAGAGGAGGATAAAGGCTAAGTGCTGCTCAGTAAATGACACAGGAAGTCATCAGCAGCATAGGGACAAATTACCTGGAGATGTGGGAAGGGATAAGTATTTGTTTTATGTCCATATAGGTAGAGAAGGATTTTAATGAATCTATTAAAACTTTGTCTCCGTCCTATTAAATAAACAAAAAACAATAGTGGGTTAAATATGTTGAAATGTTTAGTGATGTTTGGAAAATTTTGTTGTTCTTGTGTTTCTAAAGGGTTAAGTTTGGCGTTCTTTATCGGAGTTATGAAAAGAGGCAG
Source organism: Orestias chungarensis (assembly GCA_032876305.1). Taxonomy (NCBI): domain Eukaryota; kingdom Metazoa; phylum Chordata; class Actinopteri; order Cyprinodontiformes; family Cyprinodontidae; genus Orestias; species Orestias chungarensis. Next base: position 363,382 of record JAVLVB010000624.1, on the reverse strand, counting down.
CATGTCCTGTATATAAAGCTTAAACTAGAAATTTATTTATAGGAAGAAATCCTTATTAGGCGAGGCAAAATCTCAAAATAAATTTGAAGTAAAATAAATTTGCCCTGACTCTAAGTCACAAGACTTGAGTCCACTATTCTGCTTGTCCTTTCCACTTTTGTGTTTTAGCACAGATTAACTCTGTATCCTGATCTTCTGAAAGTGTTTCACTCAATACATACATACCTTTAGTATTTGGTCTGTAATAAACTGGAAAAGCTAATTGGTAATGATATTTTGCTAAGGCTGTTTTGATATGACTTGTGCGTTCAGGTCATAACATGACACTTCAGATGTTCCAACTCAATTGAACAAACAAAGCTGATTGATCATATTTCTCAGTTCTCCCACTTAAATCTAATTTTGGACAATGTTTAAATGGATAGATTTCCTTCTATATATAAAAAATATCATATTCACCATTCCATCTTCCTTTGGCAAAATATAGTTATTGTCATCTAAGGCATTTGATTACCTTAAGGCTGTGAAAGTGAACGATCACGACTTTTCAATACGGTCTTAATGAGTTTTATTAAGAAGTAAACAACTCTGCTTCCAACTTCTACTGTTTCTGCACAAAGCGTGGGAGTTATCAGTTTTTCTTTTGCCATTAAGGTGCTACTCAAAAAAAATTCAGCTTGTTTTAATACCGATATAATTTTTATTATAAAATTTATTTTCAGATTATTCTGCTTGGTCAGAGTGTCGGCATGGACAGTAAGGGAATCCTACTTTGCACCGTGAAGGCTGTTTCTTATGTCAGATGAGTCATCCACTTAAAAACTCAAACAAGGTTGCCTGCTTGTCTCTGAGTTGCAGATTGAGCCTGAAGTGTTTCTGAAGCACCTGTTTATAGTGCCTGAGTTCCTCTAACACACATGGAGCCGCTGGACTCATTTCCATAACATGTAGGTGGAGGCGGCTCTTGGCAACTGGCTCCATTTGGCTATTAGGTCCTCATGAATATGCATTTTGTTGCAGAAACCAGACTTGTGTACATGTGCTTGTAAAATAATATGTGACTTATAGTGATTTTAAAAAATATGAATGAACTTTTTTACATCACAATCAAGAATCAAGAATCAGTTTATTTATATAGCGCCGATTTACAACAGGTGTCGTCTCAAGGCACTTCACAGAAAATCAATAAAAATCAAAGTTACATCATAACAATTCAATTTGAAAAAGTTTCCAATCTAAGGAACCCCAGCAGATTCATTGAGTCATTGACTTGCAGCATTCACTCCTCTGGAATCAGCAGACCAAAACAATGGCTTGTTTTGTCATTGACTTTACAGCAATGCCTCATACTGAGCATGCATGTAGCGACAGTGGAGAGCAAAAACTCCCCTTTAACAGGAAGAAACCTACAACAGAACCAGGCACAGTAAAAGCACTACTAGTAAACCTGCAGTTTGAGAGCGAAGTGCTCTGTTAGGGACATAAGGAGTAATCAGATCTCTGATATACGATGGAGCTTTATTAGTGAGGGCTTTATATGTCAAAAGAAGAATCTTTAAATCTATTCTAAGTTTGACAGGGAACCAATGAAGGGATGCTAAAATTGGGGAGATATGATCTCTATTTTTAATTTTCATCAGAACTCTTGCTGCAGCATTTTGGACCAACTGTAGACTTTTAATTGCATTTTGTGAACTTCCTGCTAATAAAGAGTTACAATAGTCCAGCCTTGAACTAACAAATGCATGGACTAGCTTTTAAGCATCTGTCCTAGAGAGAATATTTCAAATTTTTGCTATATTCCTAAGGCGAAAGAAGGAAATCTTACAGACCTGTTTTATATGAGACTTGAAAGACATTTCCTGATCAAAAATAACACCAAAGTTCTTGACATTGTCACCAGATGCCAACCTGATTCTATCCAGGTCAAGTGGCTGACTAACACATTTCTTTTTTAGAGGTTCTGGTCCAAAGATAACAACTTCTGTCTCTTCAGAGTTCAAGAGCAGAACGTTTAAAGTCATCCACATTTTTATGTTATTTAGACATGCCTGTAATCTACCAAACTGACTGGATTCATCAGGATTTATAGATAAATACAGTTGTGTATCATCAGCATAATAGTGGAAATTAACACCATGCTGTCTGATGATTTTAACAATAGGGAGCATGTATATAGTAAATAGAATTGGCCCAAGTACAGAACCCTGTGGTACCCCACAAGTAGCCTTACAATGCGGACAGGATTGGTCATTTAGATGAACAAACTGGGATCTATCAGACAAATATGATTTAAACCAGCCTAGTGCTGTTCCCTAGATCCCCACAGTGTTTTTGAGCCTTTCAATGAGGATATTGTGATTGACTGTGTCAAAAGCAGCACTGAGATCTAACAGAACTAGAATAGACACGAGCCCATTGTCTGAGGCCATGAGAATATAATTTGTAACTTTAAGGAGAGCTGTCTCAGTGCTATGATGAGCTCTGAAACCTGACTGAAATTCTTCGAATAGGTCATTATTCATCAAATGCTCTCTCAGTTGATTAGTAACCATCCTTTCAAGGATTTTAGATAAAAAGAGGAAGATTAGATATGGGTCTGTAATTTATTAAGTCTTCTTGATCAAGATAAGGTTTCTTAAGTAGGGGTTTTATTACAGCTACCTTTAGAGCCTCTGGTACATAACCATTCACTAATGACAAATTAATCATTTCCAAAATGGCGGTAATAATAATAGGAAATACTTCTTTAAACAATTTGGTTGGGATTGGATCCAACATACAAATTGAAGGCTTAGATGAAGAAAGTATTTTTGAAAGCTCAGAAGGCTCAACTGGAACAAAACACTTCAAACAGAGATCAGGCTCCAGAGCCACATTCAGTACCTCATATCTTAATGAGGTAGTAGTTATGTTTTGTAGGATGTCATCAATTTTAGTTTTAATAGATTCAATTTTATCAATAAAGAATTCCATGAAAGTCATTACAGCTAAGAGTTGGAGGAATGGGTGATATAACAGAGTTTTTATTTCTCGTAAGTTTAGCAACTGTATTAAAAAGAAATCTGGGATTGTTCTTATTCTCCTCTATTAGTAATGTAAAATATGCAGATCTAACTTGGCGCAGGGTCCTTTTACACAGAAGCACGCTGTTTTTCCAGGATAAATAGGACTCCTTTAAAAGTGAAAAATGCTATTTCTTCTCCAATGTCCTGGTGTTTCCCTTCAAGGTACGAAGTTCTGAATTAAACCAGGGGGCCAACCTCCTTTGAGTAATCACTTTCCTTTTTATGGGGACATCAATCATGTCTCATGATATTTTAATTGTTTTACTGGGATTGCACTGTATGCGATGGACCAGGGGTTTAAAAACTGTGGCTCCGAAACTGTTAAATAACTGTTTTGTTCCCGTTACAATGGCTCTTATATTATGTCTAAGAATAATGAAGGACATGCAAACTTTTTTTAATTGAGATAAAAAATTCTGGTCTTATTAATTTTGTTTTCTTTTTATTTAATACGTGCATTTAATTTCCATAACAAAATCACTCTAAAAAATATATTAATGAATATTTTTGCTTTCCTGTACATCAATATTTCTTGTATGTTTAGAGACCTTTTTTTTTTTTTTTTTACATGAGTTTACACTGATAGAAACATTTTGTAGAAAACAAATAATGCTCTATGAATAAAGTCCCCAAGAGTCAATTATTTTTTAGCAGAGTGTTAAAAAATCTCAAAACAATAACAAACATTTACAAGAGTTGGAAAAAATTAATAATAAAAAAATTAAAAGGTCAGAGTATAGTAGACCTAAAATAATGGTTTTGCCATTTGGGCTTTGTAAACGTCTATCTTATTGGTCTGACTTCCGAACTCAGCGTGGAGAGGATGCAGAGGGTCTTCAGTAATTTATGTTGTTGTCTCAGTTGCTCTTGTTCTGCAGACCTGAATATGGTTTGCAGAAAGCTTAATCAGGCTCAAGGTCCACTTTGCCAATGTTTTAGGTTATATTAAAACCTGAAAGAAATAAAATTTACTTTTTTTAAGACAGATCTGTGTTATATTTATCAAACATTATTAGTTGTCTCTTTTTTTTAACAGGGTTAGGAGGATATCCTATGGTTCATTTAAGTTTAGCCTAGATAAAACACCCCAGGCTTTGAACATCTATCAGATGAGAAAAGTGTTAAATTTAGCATTTTAAAAGAAAATGTGCAACTGCAAACCTACGTAACAAGGGCTCCACCCAAACTGACACGCTGGACAGGGTAGAGCAAAAGAGGTCCATGGTAAGTAGAGAGGTGTTCCAACAACTAAACAAAGCGGGTAAAATTGTAAGCAACAAAACATGTGGCAAGAAAAATACATTGCTGGAAATAGCTAATTATCTTCTCCACCTGTTACTAATTATCTGCTCATCTTCTCCACTTCTCCACCTCCTCCTCAGTATATAATCCTGGTTCCTTCCTTCACTCACCGCTGGATTAATGTTCTTACCTTACCTTTCGTTGCTCCCCTGCTGTGCTTCCACGTTTCAGTTCTCCTCGCCCCTCTGCAAGTTTTCCCTTCTGCTGGCCTGGTTCTCTGCTGCTGATCTCTCTCCCCTCTCGAGATATTCCGTTCACTTCCTTAGTTTATTTCGTCTGTTGATTTCCTCTTGTTTCTTGTAGTTTGTCTCACGCTCAACTCAATAGTTTAGGTTTGTTCTTTTATATTCCATCATATCCGCTCGAGTCATATTTGCCCTTTTGTGCAAACTGGAACTTGACACCCATCTGAGCCCTTTATCCCCAAGAAACTCATGACAAATGGCAGCAATATACTATGGAGATGTGTTTCTCTACCTAGGACTGGACATTTTACAATTGATGAAAAGATTGATGAAACTACTCTTTGTAAGAAAAATATTAAAACCTCTAGACTGGGCCAGAGGGCTACATTTCAAGAGGATAGCTACCCAGCAGCCAGAAGGCTCTGGGTTCAATTCCACCTTGGGTCTTTCTGCATGGAGTTTGCATTTTCTCCCTGTGCATGCATGGATTCTCTCTGGGTACTCTGGCTTCCTCACACATTCCAAAAACATGACTGTTAGGCTGTGAGTGTGTGTATATGTGATGTACCCCTTGGCGTTTTCTGACACTGTTCATCTAATCTGACTAAGCTCGAATTGGCAAACTCTTTAGTTGCAGGTGGATGAAACTTCTAGAGTCAAACTGAAGCCCAGAATCTGTTAGTCCAGCACAATGTGGCTTTACTTGATTCAGGTAGCATTTTGCACCCGTGTTTTTCTCATCACTGTTATGCATCAGCTGTTAACGGCCTATAACACAAAAAGTTGATTCAATTAAAATAGATTGGCCGTGTGTTGGTAGTGTGAGATAGTCTGAAAGGTTTTAAGGTTAACTTATATCCCTTAAAAAATGTAGATTTCATGAAAATCCATGGGTTTTATTTAGCCAAATGAACATTTGACGATACATCATTATTCGAGGAAGACTGTCTAGAATGAAGCAATTACACCAATTAAACTGAAAGAATTGCACAAATTGTTCAAACCACGTTTGAAAAAGCTCAAGGGTATTTTCGCCTAGCTCTTTGCCTTAACAGGAAGGCACACGCTTTAAAAAAGCATAGTTGGTGAGTTTTTATTTTTCAATAAAAAGAGGTTTAGAAACATGAGCGCTTTGGGTATTTGCTTCCTAATATTGTGGTACTTCAGTGAAACAAAACATTAAGCGACAGCGTTTGAGTTGGTAATTGCTCAGCTAGTTCGTCAGAAGGGTACACATCTGGTTAAGGATAAATAATCTCCCCTTGCCTTGGTCAGTCCTCTACCTGCGTCTGTAACTTACAGGCTCTTGGCCTCCTTCCTTTTTTATCTGTTTTCCGTACTCTTCTCATTCCCTTCTTTATTGATTAGCCAAGCACTTTCTTTCGTTCTGAGATTTAACAAGCGGCTCTTAGTTCAGGGTTAGAGAAACAATAGGCAGCCCACTGCTGTCACAGCTCCTAAGCTTGTCCCCAGAGGGCTACCGTAGGTCTTCCATAATGACTACACTGTACATGCAGGGTCCTTGGAGTCCTCTTTAAATCATTGCTGTCCTTCTCATCTTTTACGCTGTCTCTTACTCCTTCCTCCTCACCCTCCCCAACGCTCTCCTGTGGTAAATACAGCGGGGGTGTAAAGAAAGGAGTGGAGAAGAAGAAACGACTCTCCCCGAACAGTCAGTTGACCCCTGATCTCAAAACAATTACACTCTATTGTTCTTGTGTTTTGTGCTCTAGAGTAGAGGTTATTGCTGTGTTTGTATTTGAGAGTTTGAGAATTCCCATCTGTTGTAATTTTGCTTTAAAACCCTTTGTCCTTGCAGCATTTTCCTGGGGGTGGGGGGATTTGCTGCTAAGACTACTCTTTTTCTGCCTCTTTCTGATTTTAATATTGAACTTTTGACTTGATATGTGTCATTTAATTTTCACATGGTAATTGCAGCAAATGACTGATCTGAAAACAAACATATCAGGTAACGACAACTATCAATCTTTGACAATTAATATACTTGATATACTTTCACTTGTAAAGAAGAGATCCATAATTGATTTACTGTTTTACTGTACATTGTTTGTGTTGCTGTTATTTTTATAGATATTAGAAAAAAAACCACTTTTGTGTATGTCATTAAAGGTCAACAAAACTAGTGCTTGTTTTAATCCTCTTCTAATCTGATCCCATAAAACTCTTCAGTGCATGGCCAACAATAATATGGAGTTCAAGCAGCTTTATTTCTTGCAGACTGTGATGCTCGAGATCTTAAAAGTCCATTTTCATTGGTACACATTCAAACAGACGTACAGAGGTTCTCAACTTTATGTTGAATTTTCTTAGAAAAATAGGTTTTAGGGATGTATAAATGACAATAAGTGCAAAAAGTGGACAAGGTGTTAAACCTAGGAAAAAACCCAATATCAAGATTTCTATTAATAGGGACTTTGACAGTTCAGGCTCTATTGCAGGCTCTACTGGATGTGATATTTTCAATTCAAGGCATAGTGCACAGATAGAGACAATTTTTGGGACGATACATTGGGACTGAAACCTCATTAAGTACAGATTTTCACTCATGTTTCTTCTTCGTTTGACCTAAACAGATAGTGTTTTTGTTTGATCACATGACAAACGTAAAGCACATTTGCCTTTGTTTCCAGTTTCAGCTGTTTCTGGTACACTTACTGCGTAAATGTAGGTAGCATGTTTGGGTTCGTAGGTGTTTTTGTCTCTGCAGTGTTGAAAAGAAAACGCCGTGGTCTAAATAGCCTGTTGATTACAGCTGTTTAACGACTGCAGTTGCTGTAAATTGCAAAGATTGCTTTTGGCTGGGGTTGGTGTCACTTTAAAAATGTTTGAAAGAGAGAGAGAAAAAATACTGAGCATTTTAAAATGTAAATGTGTCTTGTACAGCGCAGTGATCTGATTTTTCTTTAACCTTCCTGGATGTATTTTGTTCGTGAATGCCTGTCAAAACATTTAAACTTTATGTTTGAATTCTGCTTATGCCGTCAGCGGGTAATGATGGAAACTGCTGCATTGGAGGCCTGTATGCACAACCAGCCTATTTTTTTCTCATCTGATGCCTGTATTAATGCAAGGTCCCTGTGGATTAGAATCAGCTGTTCTGCAGGTTTTTCACTGTCAGGCCATTTTACCTGCTTAAAAAAATGCTTGTAAACCTCTTAAGCCCATTCTGCCTCGTTTCTTTCTCTTCTCCCCTTACAAGTAGTCTCAAAGGATTCACCAAAGACAAAAAAGTGTCTAATTACGAAGGTTTATTACCTGGAAATGTTTTCCCATTTCAGTCAAGCTTTAAATTCATTCATCAGTATTGTTAAAACTTAAACTTAGTTAACACATGTTCCTTTTATTGTCTTATTTCCAACAGATTGCTTTCTCTCAACACAACAACATCATGGACCTGGTGCAATTCTTCGTCACCTTCTTCAGGTAGGCCTTAGTTTATGCTTTAACTTGAACCTTTTGCAGAGCATCTAGTATCACCTTGTTGAACTTTGCTTCTCAGTGGTTCAGGTCCCAGAAGCTACTGTAACATCTGGGTCACAACCTGAGCTCCCTGTGTTACAGTAGCTGGCAGAAGCCCGAGGCAAGATGGACACCCCTCAACAATGTTGGTGGATTCCACACCTGTTCAATAGCAAGAAGATGAAAATAGTAGAACTTTGTTGAGTTTGACAAGAATTAGAAAATTGAATCTTCTAATGAGCTATAGATTAAACAACAGAAACCTTTTTTTGTATGATAAAGCAATTCATTGATGATAATAGGTTTAAATTGATCTTCTTACACATTTAATGCGGAAAGGTTTATTAGTTCAACGGAACATACTGTGACTTACAAATGGCTGAAATCCTTTGCAACTTGACTACACATTATTTATTCCTTTCACTTTACACATCGTAGCAGTTAGGAAAACAGACCTCTAGCAAAGTCTTACTTCCACAATATGTTCTTTAGTTTGAAGGCCTTTCCCTGACTCCTTCAATAGTATTTATTGCCATTGTAAACAAATAGCTAAATTGTTCTGTACATCTGAATAGAAGCACACACCAATAATGGAATCAATGGATTTTGTTTAATTTAGGGTCGCATACGTGGTGATATGAAATTTTCCACACTGTAGAAAATTTGCTGTTATTTACTGGTTTGTAGTTAAGGGCAAGGTATTTGAAAGAACTTAAGATTTGGTCTTATTTTATTGTAAGTAACATTTTTACCATCTACAGTAGCCATCAGCATTATTCCCTCCATCCATCCTTCATCTAACCCGCTTATCCCAGTGGGGTTGCAGGGGTCTGTTGGCGCCTATCTCCAGCTTACAACCGGCAAGAGGCAGGGGTACACCCTGGACAGGTTGCCAGCCCATCACAGGGAAAACACATACAGGACAAACAACCACTACTCATACGCACACACACCTAAGAACAATTTAAAGTGCCCAATCAGCCAAACAGTCACGTTTTTTGGACTGTGGAAGGGAGCCGAAGTACCTGTAGACAAGCCACTTATGCACAGGGATGCACAGATTTACTTTATGCTGGTATCATATGTGATGCGCAAAGTTTCCAGAGCAAAATCAGGGATTTTGTTTGTTTTAAAAAGAACTGAGGAAATTGTTATTAAAATTTTCTTTTTAAGATACTTTAACTTCCCAAAGAAACCACCCAAAGTAAAATAACAGTTATTGACGTGTCAAAGTGTTACACTTTGTGTTTGAATTCCACTTCTCATCTATTCATTACTGTCATAGTATATATTACGACAGAACAACATAGAATTCTACACACTGTGCAAAGTGCGATGAGCGAGTGGATTCTTCATGAGTCGAAAGAACGCATGCTTTGAGTGTAGGAAGTTGTTACTCTTCCGGCGAGCGGATTTGGATTTGACGGATTCAAACATGGCTGCTTGACTCGTTTAAAGTTGTGTGGTAAAATAAATTGAATATCTCGAGTCCAATTCAAACCAACATCTATCTCCATTAAAAGGGGTCATTGTTGCGGAAGGGATGAGAGCCGCTTATGTTTCAGCTCAGAGCGGTGCAGATTGACACCGGATCTAATGAGAGCTTTTTTTTTTGGGAAGTCTGCTGTCTTTAGGCAAAATCCTGTCACTCAGCTTGGAAGGCAGTTAAGTGTGTTTGTCTCTGCGTGCTGGTGTGTGTGCAGATGTGGTTTCATGCGTTTTTGCCGTACGTGTCCTCACTGTCTTCATGCGGCTGAGCATGTGTCACTGTGCAGCCATGGGAGCGAGGGAGCCGTTTTATTGCCCAGGGACCTGCTCCTGGACATCGGTGACCTTTGGGCCTGCATGCGGGGTGGGTGGCTGGGGGTGGGGGTTGATGTCATCAATATGGGACAGTGTTGCCTTTTGCCAGGAGAGTTTTCAGTCTGTGTGACTCACTTCCCTGTTTGTGTTTGCTCTCATGTAATTTGCATCAGGCTCCTAGTAACAAAAAAGTTATGACTCTGATTTTAGCTTTCTCTTTTATGTTCTTTGTTGTTGCTTACATTAGCTGTAGTTTATAATGCACGACGTTATAAAATGTAGTCCATCCCACTCGTTAACGTCAATATGTCTGTGAAATTAGGTCAGTCCCTTTTAAAGGGGTTAAATATTGATGCGATCACTTATTTTGTGTTTTACCTTATTCTGTACAAATACTTTTATATGTTGTTTTTTGTCAATGTTGTTTGCAGTTAATTTGCATAAAAATAAAATAAAATAGTGAAACATCCAAGGTGATGAAAATGTTTTATAGGTACTTTGTCCCTTGATTTGGCTGCTAAACACGTTTCCCAGTAAATAAATGTTATGATTTCCGTAACTGAAATATATTCAACCCACCATTGGTCACAATAAAACTGCAACAGAATAGTCTAACACATCGATATGCTGATGTGCTGTTATAAGTTACTATGGAAATACATGCTACTGCTAGTTTACATGCTTAGTATGCTAACATCTTAGACACGTGTACAACATTTCCATCAGCCCAAATGATCATTTATCCCATTTCTGGTAATAGAATGTGGACTATACCACACTTATACATGTTAAAAAGAAACCTTTTACTAACTTACAGGGTGTTCTCTACCAAAAGTAAGACTGCAGATGATGCAGTGAAGAATATCAATGTTAAATAGGAAGAGCTAATATTTTCGCTTTTATTTTTCCATTTTACAAAATTAAACTGAGTAAAATAGCAAAACCTATTGCATTAAACAAAAAAACAAAAACAAAACATAATGCTTCTTAAGTAGCTTCTCTTATGTAAATATTGTAATGATTTTGGTCTTAGACAAAAGAAAATGAGTCGCTGTTCATTTAGACTTGTTGCAGTTACCTTTAAACCTCTCTGAGTTTGATCTTCTTCGCTATTAAGTCCCGATCATCACAGTGTTTACATTCTTAGATAAGTGTCAAAGTCAGGGATACATTTTAATTGCATTACGTTATGTATGAAGCAAACATTAAGGAAAATATCCTTTGAATGTTCATCCTAATTGTTACTGTATTCACATGAGGAATTCTGTGAACATGAATGTTTCTTAATTGCCGTTTTCTGACTTTCGCTAAGTGTTGACAGAAAAGGCACTTTTGAAGCAAAGTTGGTGAATTCTTGGACTCTCACATACTACTTGGCGTCGAGTAGCTTCGCTATTGCTTTTGAAACAGGGAGAGGGAAGCTGATTGCTAATCAGACGAGTGAGAGCTGCAAGTAATTGGATGGAGCTGAACTGCAGTGTCACCAATTAGCATTCAAGACTGTGGAGAGGAGATGTATAAACACAATATATTTACAACCATTTTCCCTTTTTCTTTCTTTCATTAGAAATAGGAAAACACATGCAAAATGTTGAAGCAAGGACAGAACATAAAGGGAGGAGAGTTTATAAATCTTAAAGAATTTCTGTGAAACAATAATTTTATGCAGGAAACGCAGAGCAGTTCCGGGGCCCATAGGCTCGATTCTACAAAATTGTTTATTTTGATGCTTATTTCAAAATTTTGTTACAGTGCTGTAAGGGTGTAAACTGTACTCTATGCCGGGTTTAAAGTGCTTTCTGCAATAACGATAGTAAACCTCTCACAGAAGTGGGCTTTTTTTCAGGTCCTTTTCTAAAACAAAAAATCTGGATCCATCATTTAACCTTTTTAACAGAAGCAACTATAAATACAATGATCATTGATGTTATGCATAATGAGGAGCTCTGGAGATAGCACAATTTAAGCTTGATTATTTTCTTTTAGCACAAATACATATTTATATCTCCTTCAACATGCTCCGTTTTTTATAACTAGCTCGAATACACCTACCTGTAGCTTTAAGCCTCGGAAACTAAGGTTATAATTATACTATGGTTCAGCTGAGTGTTAACAAACCCACCAGACACCCTTTAAGGTTTTCTCTATTTTCCCCCCCCTAATGCCTCTGTAATAGCAACAATTAGCCACTCTGCTCCGTTGGTTTGATCCCTAAGTCCCAGACTTGTGGCCCATTAATGGAAAGCTGAGGCACGATAGTGAAAGTGGGGAATAATCGGCCTGATTGGATTTAAAACCTACCCAGTGGAGGGTAGTCAGAAAGGCAAAGATACAGGATTTTTGCAGTGGATTATTTTTTTAAATCATTGTTCTGGGAATAATCCATATAATAGGGGTCTCGGCTGCCCACTGTGGGCTAGGATTGTTCTTCCGTATTTGATAACAATAGTATTGATGATGGTAAAAGCTTCTCAGACAAGGTGGAATCAGAAAATGAATGCCTGAAATCATGAATGCATGAATAAACTTTCTTTTGAAGCATGAAAACTATACTTTTTAAAGAGAATAACCGAAAATAGTAATAAAAAAAAGGCAAAACTAGGGAGATAGGAAAAACAACAAATTTTCATTCAAAGGATTCAAACTTTTTCAAGAGAATCCGATACTTTTAATTAAAGTATTTAAATTAATGTCTCTTCAATGTCTATATATTAATACTCTAACATGCAAATCTTTGGTTGTAGATGCTTTTAGTTAAAAAGTCTGTTTCATCTGCTTGTAAAAACAAGGTTGTAAGTAATTTGTTAATCTTTTAACACCAAGATCTTATTTTCACATAGAGCTCCCAAGCTCAGCTCTTAAATTTTCTCCATGTATGAAACCAAATAATTGACAATACAAGAAATTAACAATTGCTGTTGTTGCTATCCTGACCCATTCGGCACCACGAGATGCCTACAAAAAACTTCCTAGGAGTTTCTTAAAGTTGTTGTTGTTGAAGCATACGGTGTTCTCAACAGAAGCAACATTGTTTTTGAGTGTAAAAACAACAATTTCACTGTGTACAGCAGAGTAAATGTCGGCCTTAAGTCATTGTAAATAAATTTAGCCTTCATGGTTTCTTTTAAGCTGTTGTCTCTCAGTCATAACGTCTGATCCTTTAAAAGCACTTTTATCATTTTAGTTTTAGATAATCAATTTATTTTGAGTTTAGTTTCTTCTGCAGTTTCACGCTTTAGTTTTAAGCTCCTGGTTTTCCTCATTTTTGTTCTAAAGTATTTCTTTGAATTTTGTTTTTTTTTATTATTATTTCTACATCGTCTTACCAGTTTAACAGCCACGTTGCATCTTTTAAAATTAAATCTACAACACTACAGGTTTTAAATGTAAATTTTTTTCGTTATATATTTGAGTTCTATGTATATTTTAGGCTTGATTTTGAAGCGGTAGATCCTGCTCAACAACATATAACATGGCATAAGTTTTGTTACATTTAGCCTTTTTTTTTATTACTATTAAGAAAACGGTCTTTCTCAAAACCTAAAGAGATTTGAAATCAATTCATCAAAATGGTAATTCTTTAAATAAAAAAAAATAAAAATAAAAAAATAAAGAAAACGTCACACCCATTACGGGTCTAATACCCTTAACAAAGTTGTCATCTCCGTTCTGAGACACTGGAGAAAGCCTGTGCACAGTAACTGACACGTTTTCTCACAATTGCATGAAGAGGAGGATTGTTCCAGAGCTGCTGCTCTCAGCTGTTTCTAAAGCGCTTCCTGTTGTCAGGACTTTGGGCGCGCTTGTTTTGAGTTTTTTTGTCAGAAGCTGTACTTGAGAACGGTTCTTTGTTTGGCCTAATAACTCAGCCCTCCGGATACTGATACTGAGCTTTAGAGCAGCGTGTGTGTGAACAGGAGAGCTTGTTCTTTGTTGGAAAGCATCATGTTGCCGGTTGACCTCTCTCCGCTCTATACTGTCCTGTAAACCCCCCAACTGCCTGTGGTCTCTGCGGTTTCGTCTATCTCCACAGATTTCCAAAGAATTTTTCTCTTCTTGGTCAGATTTGCTGGAGCCGGTGGCAGTAAATTACTCTAAACATGCTGATTATGACTGTACTGTTTTGTGAGTTGTTTTTTTCTTCTTCTTCTACAAAGCTCGCTAAAAACTGAAAGTTCATGGTGTTGAAAACATTTAATTTCCAAAGTTTGCAAAGTGCTCTTTAAATTCAAAGTAAAAAGCATAATGACATTTAGAAAAGAAGCAAAAGGATGATGCAAGCAACAACAAATCAGTTTTCATGATATTTACTTTAGCTTGCACATTCCACAGAAAAGAGCTCCACATCCCAGATGTCATCATGCAGAGGAGCAATATTTAGCTTCATCAAAGTGGAGGAAAAAAAACAAAAAACTAATAACCCAGCAGGTTCCAGATTCCTCATTAAACAAATTAGCCAAAATTCTGGTAAATTAGATTCAAGTCGGTGATTGGAAAAAAAACATTTATTAGTAAAAAGTAGTAAAAATCTAAGTGGATGAGTAGTTTCATCAAGCAGCTGTTTATTTGACTGTAGTGTTACAGTAAAAGGTTTTGGGTGTCAATTTTTTTTATTTTTTATAGTTTTAACCATTTTATGTTTAGCTTTGTACGTTTGCTTTTTACAGTTTAGGTACTCCGGAAAACTATTTCACATGTTTAGCGTCAACTGGATACGACCGTGAGGATCAAACCCTGAGATCTAATGGATTTCTCTAATGACATTCCAAAACTTTCATGTTTAATCCTCCCAACTAACCCTTTTGTCTTTCTGACTCTTTAAGGCAATGGTCTTAAAATTCTGAACCAATCACTAATCGGCTGAGTTTGCTAAATATTTTTTCACACCCCAAACCTTCTGGCACTCAATGTCTCTTGGGTTATCAATCCTCCTTTAGCTGTTAAATTATTTCACAACATGCTTAGATTTGTTCTATTTTGTTACATTTGCTGTGCTTTCAATTTTCATGTGACGCAACGATTCATTTGACGTTGACTCCTCGTTTCTTCTGTTAAACACGAGGCTGATGAGAACAACATGCAGTTAGTTGTGATTGACGTGAAGTGCTTTTTAAATGAAAGTCACAGAATGTTCCTTTTTTAACATTGTATCAGTATATATAGTATTTATAGTTGATTGTATACAATAATAAAGCTTGAGAGATCATTGAAACCTTCTTACAATACACTTTTATGCAACAAACAGACTTTTTTGTTTGACCAGTTCCACACAAAACAGTAAGTACGTCAGCTAACACCCGAGTATTGACAGAGTTGTAACCAACTGCGTCACTGTTCTCCCTCCAGCTGTTTCCTGTCGCTGCTGCTGGTCGCTGCTGTGGTTTGGAAAATCAAACAGACCTGCTGGGCTTCCCGACGCAGAGAGGTAGGATACGCCCATTCCCGTGTGTTTACAACGTGAATCTTCATTTGTGTCGGATTGTGAACAGAAACACTGCCGTGTGTGTGCTTGGTCCAGATGATATACTGATCCATTCCTCCACCCGCAGTTTATGAAGGGTGCATTAATGTCAGGAGTCTGGAAAAAAATAAAAAAATAAAAATTTGCTTAATGAGCGTCGCCATGGCAGTAAATAAGGCCATTCCCCTTAATTAGTGCTCCTCA
>JAVLVB010000624.1:329665-347779 GCA_032876305.1 Orestias chungarensis | reverse complement strand
ACACACACACACACACACACACACACACACACACACACACACACACACACACACACACACACACACACACACACAAACAGAAATAATGGAACACAAATAGGGAACTTTGCTCCCTTTATTAATTCATTACTAATGTTGTTTATTATTTTAATAATTAATTAATTAATTGAATCCAATAGATGGGAAGGAGATGGAGAATATTTCCTTTATTAGAAAACTGAGAGAGCTAAATCTTTACATGGTTCTAACACCTATTATCTAACTGTAGGAACCTAATTATGCAGGTTTATATTGAGGTGGGGTTGGGAATATGACCCACTAATGTCAGAGTTTCAATCCCCACCAGGAGATATTCAACGATTCACTGGGACAAAGACTGGTAGTCAGATCAAGTTATTTAATGTGAATGATCCATATGGATAACTATCTCTATTAAAGGGGCTGAAATCTACTGTAATAAATTGGGATTAAAGGATTCCAGTAAATAATAATTACCAAGTGGAGCTACTTAATCTACATTGAAACCCAAGCAACAAGTCTTCAGGTGCAATTTTTTCAATCCATTCTCCCTCTTTTCAGGTCTTGAATTTTCTGAAATGCCCTTAATTAGTACAATGGCCTCATCTGACCAGCATCTTCTTCTTATTTCATCTTGTACTTGTAAATCTTCTACCTTTTTTACAGCTGGTTTTCCAGCCAGACTGTATTCAAACCGAAGGTTGAATACAGTCAGCCCATTGGTTAAAACGTCCTTAAACAATACTTGGTTTTGATTCTGCTCAGCTGTGTCCAATTTTCCTCCGACCTGGCAAAGACATCTCTGGAACATTTTGAGAGCCAGAATGTGGCTTTGTGTTTTGTCTCATGAAATTTCACATCCCTGCCATTATTAAATGCTACAGTTTCTGAACATATGAGTCACATAAATTAAGTGCTACCAGTGGGAAGTCTTGTGAGAAATGACTCCAATCTGCAGTAAATGTTCCTTTTGCACTGTACACTATTTAATTTTTTGTCCATTTCAATCCTTTTTCTGTGACTAACATGTGTCTACGTTACTCCCTGTAATATCTCTCTTCTTCACTTTTAGTTGTTTTTTGTGTGTTTTCATTGGTAACTTCTCTGAAACTCTTTTTTCATCTACCCTTTAATGTTGCTGTCTTTCCTAAGCTGCATGCAATGATCCTGTTGGTTGAGGAAAATCATGTGGGATGGCTAAACTCTCATGCAAGTGTTCTGTTTCCTTGGACTCCTGTACCTGTCAGACAAAAGCACTGAATGAGGTTTTAAACAGTGATCATTGTTCTGGTATCAGGTTTGGGTCCACGAGAGTTGGCATTTCATTCCAGATTCAGCCAGAGATCCACCTTTAGTTAGCCTTCGGTACTGGATTTTGCAGAGTAAACGTGAGGGTCCCCTTGACGTGTCTTACTAACACTTAGTTTGCAATTACTAACTCTGTTCTAATTGGACTTTGCATCGGAATAAAACTTTTTTACTTTTGATTGACAGTAAATGCTTGTTGTGAAATCTGGCATCTGGCTTTAATATGGTGTATTATAGTAAACTGCTGCCGAGGAGATCCTAACTGTAATCTAAACAAAATGAGTTCTCCCCCCTCTTTTTGTTCAATTTGTCTACTTACAGGTGTGTTGTTTCCAGAACACTGAATGATACCTGACTCGTATGTGTGTCTATCCATCCGTGACCGGCCATCATGCTGTTTGTTTAGCCTGTTTTCTTCACTCAGAGAGCTGTTCTGCTTGTTGGCCGGCTGCTCGACACTTGGCTACATTATTTATGAGACCCGCTCAAGTCAAAGCAGAGCCGCAGTGCTGCTTTTACTGCACCGTCGGTTTGTTTACATCTAAGCCCTGCTTCTTCTTCATCCTTGCGCCTTCTCCCTGAGTCACCCTAATTCATCCTTTTTGTAAGCGTCTGCACCGGCTAATATGTGGAGACTTGTACCTCGGAGAGAGAAAGAAGCACTTGAAATCTGGCTGTTTAGCCATCCACTTTTGTAATATTTGTAGTCGAATTCGGAATGAAATCAGTGAATTTTTAACTGCATAATTATTTCTTCTCATTCGGCAAAGAAAACACAAATTGAGAGCACTCAGAATGTGATCTTTGATTTGAGGACAACTCGAGCCGTTGCATCACAGGGATTCTGAGCACTGATTTTAAGCCAAACATGATCAAAAACGGAATCCCTCTTCCCTCATTTCCGTCACCAAACAGTTCTTTAAAATATCATCTCTCACAGCTGTGCAGAATTAATAACACAGACCTTTACTTTCGTTTTCGTTGAGTTTTAAAACCACATTTACTTTGACAAATAAATGGTCCTATGTAAGGTAATGATGCAGTAATACATTTCTCACTGATATATCTCATCAACTGTTAATCGCATTCCCTACACTTGTTCATGTTCCTTTTATTTTGAATCATTTTCATGATAAAATGGTCATAAATACATTTTAGTAACCTTGTTTCTTGAGAAAAAGAGTTCCCTGAAGAAATGATATTTATGTGGGAAACTAGAAAATGGATTTCAGTGGGGATGCATCAGTGGATAAACTAAGGAGACAATCATCAATGTTTTGAGATCATAACCTTGGCAGACACCCCACCGGCTGAGGCTATGGTACGGTATTAGTGGCAAAATCCTGTGGCACATCAGTGACCACTACCTTGTCACAGGAATCTTTATCCAATCCAGAGCTTGCTACTTCTATTTGTAGGTAATCGGTTCTTCCCCATTGTTCCACTTCTCACCCTCCCGGTATATAAGTTTGTCTCCTCTCCCCTATTGGAATCTCCAGTATGCTCACCTTGTTTTCTGTTTGTCGTCGCTCTCTTTTGTGTCACGGCTGCCTCCGTCTCCTTTTTGTCTAGTCCTTTTTTGTCCACATATTGATGCTTTTTTGTTTGCCATCTCTATGCATCATTTATTAGTTTATGTGTTTGTCTGCGACTTTACACAAGATCCTCCGTTTAATCATTTTTCATGATTTTAATAAAAATATCGCAGTAAAACTTCAGTTGTTTTCTGCTATTGAGTTCACCAACATCTGTTCCATTAAACATCTGTGAAATAAAAAAAAATAAACATACTGGGGTACACAAACAAGAAGTAATTACGATTACAAAAATAACTTCATTTTTAACGGTTTATTGTTGATAAGATGTAAAGAATGAACGTTATACATTAAACATAAACATGCACGTCCTACCTGACAACCTAATATAACACTATCTTGATTTTGGTTACAACCATATCAAAAATAGTCACTTTCTTCGCCCTGTTTTCTTATTCATTTTCAAGATTGTGCTATGTTGAAACAATGCTGACAGTCAATATTTACACCAATATTTAAAATAAAGAGAACTTAAAACATTCCTCTTGTTTTGGTAAAGGCTTCAGTGTTTTCCTTACATTCTGGTTTTTAATATCATAAACTATGTAGTGTTTCATCTTCTGACTGTTTTTATGGTTAATTGCACTATTTACTTATAAGGAGTACTTCATCATACTGGTTTTAATCCTTGTTTCGTTAATTGAGCGACGCGTGTTCCTGTTTGGTCTTCTGTGGAAATATGACAGTACGTTTAAAACGGTTGAGCATCTGTGCATTCATTCGGAGTTTGGTGGGATTCTATTGCTCTTGAGGAGTGTAAAAAAATAAAATAAAATAAAGGGGATAACATAGGTGTAAATGTGGTAAGAGCTCGTTCAGTTTCATCTTTTTCACAAATATAAATGAAGGAGCCAGTCTGCATACATTACGTACAATTTACATTTATGAAGTCGTAGGTGATTGATAGTTTATTTACGTTGTCATTGTCTGCCGTTGGAGATTCAATGCGTCTTATTAAGAAGTGGCTTCATTGACATAAACAACAGGTGGCACTGATTCTACAGCTGCAGCTGTTTTAGATGACGTTACAACAATGCAAGAAAATTAAGCCATTAAATTCAAAAGGGGAAATAATGGCCAGAGAAAATCTTGCATATTTCATAAAATGCAGGCAGTACACGACACTTGTATCACTAGAGCGAGACAGGAATTGTAGTATTCTTTGTTGAATCTGAGCGTATTTGTTATTTTGACTAATAAATGGCAGCAAAATGGCTTTTTAGAAAAGAGTAGGGTAACCCAATCCATTTATAAATATATATGTGTTGTTCCTATGCTTAATATAAAGTTTTCACTGAAACTAATCTTTTAATTTTTCTTATATATAAAGAGTTCATAAATTTTAGAAGTTATCAGTTTCTCAAAGAAATGTCAAACTGAGGCTTGATCGTCTTGGCCCACAACTACACAATGGATATCGGTTCCCTGCTTTTTGGGAAATAAAGTGCACATCTATTCCTGTGGCTCTTAATAGGTGACCCACAGTCTGCTATCTGACGTATAACACACATGTTTGTGGCCCCCAAGCTGTGGGTCTGTCACTACAGCCACTTTTCCATACGGAGGGGTCGCAGTATTAAATGCTCTGTATTTCCACAACTACGGGAGGACGCCCAGGTGCTGTATGTCAGCTCTACAATAGCGCAGTACTTGTCATCTCTACAGTATGCCAACGATGGGGCTTGGGAGCCCAGAGTGATAATGATTTCCAATTTGACATTGTAATATGAGAGTAAGTAAAAGCATTTTCTCAAATGTCTGAGATAAGATCAAAATCAAAAGCAAGAACTAAACAGATAAAGCACATGCTGCGGATTACTACTGGAATATTTACTAATTTCCAGATCTATCCTTACACAAAAAAAAAAATCCTTTCGGTCTACTACTAATTTGACATTGCATTGCGGGGTTCTTGTGTTACTGACGGCAGATTAAATAGAGTTTATCCCAATTGTAGTCTATGTGTTATCTTTAAGTTTTACATATTCAGTTTTACATTTTTGTGCCAGTGTATCATTTAT
The DNA here is from genome assembly GCA_032876305.1 of Orestias chungarensis. Lineage (NCBI taxonomy): Eukaryota > Metazoa > Chordata > Actinopteri > Cyprinodontiformes > Cyprinodontidae > Orestias > Orestias chungarensis. The sequence goes on along the minus strand of JAVLVB010000624.1, from coordinate 342,837 downwards.
CTTAGCCTAGCAATTGACTTTTTACACATTTCTCCTGGATTCTCATCTCCCTTCAGTGCTCCATCTCCTATTTTGCGTTCGATGGCTCAGGATGTATTTCATCCCTGAATCATTATTTTAAATGGTTGTAGTTTGGCAGTGACATGAGAAAGTGAATGAAGTCATTCAGTCTCTGTCAGCCACGTTTTCATATATTAAGGAATTTAAGGCGGCCCAAGAGGAATATTTAAGATGTTGTGGTTTTGCTCCCTACGGGGTGCGGAAAAAGATGAATTTTCGTTTTCAATCTATTAACAGCGAAGGAGGTGGCACGCGTTTTTTGTTAAGCTTCATTGAGCTGGTGTATTACATATGTCACTGTAGGGATTTTATTAATGCAGGGGTTCAGCTAGATAAATATAACTAATAAACGGGCAACAGCCTAATATAAGTGGTAAACACTGATTCGTCTCTCACCATAAACACAAACTTCTGTTCTTTAAAATGATACAAATGTATTTATGCAAATGAATTAACCTTACAGCTTAAGCATGAACTCAACAAACTGTATAACCAACTGCAAATTAATAATTAGACAACTAACAAATACTACTACAACTTATAAATGAACAAGGAATACAATGGAATAGTCAATTAATGAATGATGAAGGAAAACAAACAAATGGATCAACTAATCAGTGAATTCTGAACACTGGAAAGAACAATTATACACGGCAAACAAAAGGGTCTATGTTATCATGGTGAACTGATAAAACAACACCTGGGGACAACTCTCTGTTAATTTACACCTGCCTGACAGAGGCAAGGACGGGGGGGTCAGAGGAACTCAAGAGTCTTAAAGCTGCTGGTGGTCCAGTGAGCTTCCTAGCTAGTTAGCCAAAGGCTATCAGGGCTAATTTAGATATTGATTATGACTCGGACCAATCACTGGTGAGACCGACTTGTTTAAAAAGGGAGGGAGTTTTATGCAGTGAAAGAGCGGCGTCTTTGGATAAATAGCAGCTTATCAGTGAGAGGTCACGCACACACAGAGCAGGGTGCAACCGCACATACATATTGTTTTGTCAACCTTTACCCAGACCGGGTTTGATTAAATGTCAGGTTTACGTTGAGGTAAACTGTCTCATAGGTCAGCTGATGTCAGGCCCGTTTTCCAAACGGGAAATGTTGAAAAACCCAATCCGTCAGCGCAGGGTGTGTCAACACACGCAGTGCATCATGGAGCTCGTGAAGAAGCGGCTCATGGCAGGTTTATGTTCTTTAAGGCCTCTGTCGCTCATGGCTTCTCCTCTCTTCAGGTAAAAAATGAATCAAAAGTCCACAAACACTTTTAAGGTTTGTCTTTTTCGTCTTCAGCAGGGTAAAAAGGGGCATAAAAAGGGATGAGATAGATTTAACAAAAAGGGTTGCTCATTAATAGTAATCATGAACTGCATCCAAAGCCCGCAGTTTGGATGAAGAAATTCTGCCATTTATATCACTAACCATCTGCACAAGACTAACAAAGCAGTGTTCAGTTCGGCTTTAAATAAATGTCAAAGAATAAATTGTAATGTAATCTCGATAGCTGAACATGAATTTATTGGACCGTATCTTTGTACTGTGTCATTAAGTCTACAGGCATTTATTCCAGAGTTGTTATTTATAAGGGTGGATTTTTGACTTTTAGGCTGATTTCCCAACCAGTTGTGCAAAGTTAGGAACTGGTGGTGAAAGCTATGAATATAAATATTGGGCTTTTCAATAAAACAAAGCCTCTGAGGGGGATCTGATTTGATTTAGCAACAAAGTGTCGCTAATTCCTTTTCACATGTTCAGACAGCTTTTTTCTCCATAATCCATCTGTTCAAATCGCCAGGGTTTATCAAGACAGAAATATAATTTGCTGTGGTGTAGTGTAAAAACAATAGTGTCAATGCTGTCAGCTATAAGGAGAGAATTATTGGTTTTCCATGTGAAGTTCATTGTTCTGCCTCTGCTGGGCTCTCCAGAGAACAGGCCTTGTGGGGAACCAAGGTAGAAGGTGAAAATGGGATCGCTTCACCGTTAATTATGGATCACAAGCAGCCATAAGACCACAGAGAAAACTGCTTTTTAATAGAATCACAGCTGTATGTTAATTGCTTTTCCTTTTGATTTTTTTTCTTAATATTACTAGCAATCCTTTTTCTTTGATATGGGATAAACCAATCACATGGAAATTCTAACACGGTTGCAAGGATAGAGAGAATTTTCAAGAGATTGTTCTCTAATAGGGTTGCTCCTCTAAAGACTTGTGTGAAGGACTTTGCATTACAAATTTCATGAAAAAAACGTATATTCCTGTTGGCTGTATGAATAAGGAAAAGCGAAAATGTAAACCGGAAAGAATTCCAACAAACAAAATTAACATCTGTTAGGGCTCTGTTAACTTTTAACAGCTATTTTTCATGATTTATAAACATTACTGGAAAAGTCAGTCTATTTAATTCCTCCATTTACAACCTGCAAATCCTTGAGGGGGTGTGAGGGACTGCTGGTTCCCTTCACCCATACAATGTCTAAGTGGCTCATAGCAGTTAAATCCAAATCGAAACATAAACTTCATGCACACTCGAAACACGTTTCCTATCAAACACCAGCAAGTGCTAATAGAGCAATATGTCTATGAGATAACCTCTGTGTCACAGTTTGAACTGTTGGATGCTCTGATAAAAGCCTTTAACACATTGGTCCCACTGCATATGTGACTGGCAACACCAAGAAACCCGGGGGTTTCATTCAGTCATAACCATCCATCTATCCATTATCTAACAAGCTTATCCTTGTGGGGTCGCAGGGGTCGCAGGGGTCAGCTGGCGCCTATCTCCAGCGTACAATAGGCGAGAGGCAGGGCTACACCCTGTACAGGTCGCCAGTCCATTGTAGGGCAACACAGACACATACAGAACAAACAACCACTCATACGCAAACTCACACCTGAGGACAATTAAAGTTCCCAATCACCCTAACAGTCATGTTTTTGGACTGTGTGAGGAAGACGGAGTACCCGGAGAGAACCCATGCATGCACAGGAAAGACCCCAATCCGCACCGGCAGGACAGAGACAGGAGTGTGGGGGAGGCCCAGGAGCGACATGGGGCCATCCTCGGACAGACCCCCAGGCGCAATCATAACCGTGTTCTTAAAATAATAAATATTTAGAATATTAACACCACAGACGTTTCTGCTGCAAAAGAATCCAACCATGGGTTGTACCCTGGAAAAAGTTATTGTTGCACTGTCTGGAGAATTTTCCTTTCTTCTCCCTTAGCCTGCCAGCAAAATCCATGTGTGTCATATCTGAGCTGAGCTCTCTTATTTTTCAACCACCCGTGATAGAGAAAATAGAGAAAAGTTTCTCTGTGCTTTGGCGACTTGTTATCGCTAGTTCGACCACCTTTACTTTGGTTGAATCAATGTACAAACTATCAGGGCCAAATGCAAAAAAAAACAAAAACTAAGCCTCGTGTGAAATTTGTGCCTCTGGGTCAATACATTGAGAGGATTATAAATTTGCAGCCAAAATACTTTTTTATAAAAAACATAAAAGTGCATTCCCTGCTGTACAACAACTGTCTTTGAGAGAAAACTGTATTTAAAGCTGTTTTTTTTTTTGTTTTCTTTCTGATTTTCTTGTCTTCGATATGAACGTAGCAGCTGAATCAGTCTCTGTCAACAGCAATGATAAAGTCCCCCTGAGTGCAGAAGTAGCAGAAACAAAATTTCTCTGGTTTATTATTGGTTTATTCTCTGCGGTGGTATAGGTGGGTGAACACACAGTTTGTGTCAAAGCTCTCCACACAGCAGCACTCAAAAGGCCAAGAGCAGCTTCTGGGAAAGCTGGGTCACCTTTTATGTCATTGACACCTCCAGGTCAGATCATTTTCCACCTAAACACCTAAGAGACAGGGAGGTTGATAACCTTTACAAACATCCCCAATATACGATGAGGGGACTTTTGTTGTTGCAAACAACTTGTATTTGTTTGGTGTACCTCATCTTTATACCATGATTGGGTAAGAGCAGCAGACGTGTGGTTGTCAAATCTCACCTTCTCAGATATACTTGAGATATGAAACGCTAAAGGCTCGACTATATGTCCCGTTTTCTTTTTTGGAGTGTAAGACTTTGCTTGACCTTACTGTAATTTCCCAAATGTGACCAAATACTGCCACTCTTCTCTTTGGGAAGACTTGAAGTTTCCCTTGCTCTGCAGCTCAGCTTATTTTAGAAAGACGGTGCTCACTCTGTGCAAATTACGCTGTTGGCTAAAAGCACTGCCTGACCTCTGCAGTATTGAGCCGCTATTACAGCGGCCCTCACATCAATTTCCCTAAATTAGATGTTTGCTCTCTTCTTCCATGAACCAATTACTATATTGTGTTGTTTTTTCCCCTCCACTCATTAAGGAGTGCGGCTCTGAGATGCTCAGCTCCGAATTAAAGGAGGGGGAGAAATCGTTGCATAACGAAGAGAGCTTGATTAAAATTTAAGTTTTGAGGCTGTTCTGTTTGTTTAGGACGTGTCTGCGCTGCACTGTAACCGGCAAGTTGGCTCGTGGAGCTAATTATGCTGCAGTAAACGCTTCCCTCAGGTCTTTCACAGACTCATTTCAATAGTCAAAGGATGAGTAAAGTTAATTTTACTGAAAGGATTGTCAAAATTACGCAGCCATCGAGCTTGAAGGCTTCTATAAAGACAGCCAGTAGTATTTCAAATCTCCACGAAAACTTTTTAAATAAATCTTAGAACGCATTTAGCTTAAGGAGGTTTTTCATTTTTTAAATCCACTTTTATTAAAATTCTGGGATCCAGAGTTCCGCAGAGGTGACGTTATGCACGGATTACTCAAGCCTTGGCTCGGCTAACCTCAATCTGCTGTTGGAGAGATTAGCCTGTAAGGACCACTGAATGCCAAATTACTTGTTTGTGGGGGTTCTTGAGCTTTTGTGCTTTTTGCCGCTGTACAGTATGTATGATTGAGTGTCCGGTTATGTGGCTGGCATTAGTGTAGGTGGCAGAAGAGGTTTAAATGTAGCCAACCATTGCTGGGTTTCTGTTGATGACCGCTGTGGCAACAAATCAAAAAGAAATGCACTGGAACAGGCTGCCAAGTTTCTTCTCTACAGCAGTGCACAAATACATCTGCATTACAGGAAGCGACAACACGCCACATATGTGTAGATGATCAGTTATATTATTTATAGCCGGGGCAAAAAAAAAAAGGGTTTATTCAAACACTGATTGTGCAAGTTTTCCTACTTAGGGAAATAAGTGGTATGTAAATTTCACCATAGGTACACTTCAACTAAGAGACAAAATGAAAAAAAAAACATCCAGAAAACTCCATCGTAGGATTTTTAAAGGATCCTTTTGTAAATTGTGATGGAAAATAGGTATGTGGTCACCCACGAACAGCAAATTTGTCTAGCTCTCATATACCTGTAACAACTTCTTTACGGAGCTCTTCTGTCGTCCGCTTGTTATATGTACATGTATATGCCCAAACAATTGCAAAAACCAAAGAGCTGTTGAAGAACGGACAAAAGAAAATTGAAAGGAGTCAATCCGCAGTAGGCAAGCAAGTTAGTGGGAATAAGTCACCTGTGGGAGCAATTGTAAGAAAATGGAATTTATGCTAATCAAGATCAAGATCAAAATGATCACCAGAATGGTGATCCAAACTCCTTGAACTCCACAGACGGACCTGATGAATGACCTGCACGGAGCTGGCTACCAAAAGGAATGCAAAAGCAAAGAGGGACTCAAGTCCTGCAGTCCCAGACGTCCCCCTGCTGATGCCGGTGTATGTCCAGTTGTTTACAAAGAACAACATAACTACTGTGAAGCAAAGGGGCGGAAATGTCAAGTTTTGGGGCTGTTTTTTCTGCAAAGGTGATTGGATGCTTGATCCATGTTAAAACAAAAATGAATCCTACCATGCTTTATGCGATTTTATGCTAAAACCTCCTTCCATCAATGAGAGCATTAAGGGTGGAAAATGGCTGGGTCCTCCAGCTGCACACCGGGCCTACAGTAAACGTTTCACCTGTGTCTTTGGTTATGTTACAAAGGATACTTATTTTCAACCTTATATTACAAATACAACAATTTGCCAATTTAAAATATTTTTTTCTCTCATAGTTACAGCATACCTATAATGAAAGCTAAAGACCTCTAATCTTTCTAAATTGGAGAACTTGGACAATCAGTGTCTGACTAAACACTTTTTTACTCCACAGTATACAACAGCATTATAGGATCTACCGATCATGTTGAAATTGAACATTAAAGGTGGATGGATGCCTCCAAGTGGTGAAATGTAACTGAAATATTCAGTTATCAAGTAATTGTTAAAGTTTTACTTTCAGTTTAAGCCATCCTATGTTAGGGATGTGAACAAAAAAGGTTGCAAAGAAAAGTGAGAGATTATAATTTGTTAGGGGTCTGAAGTAGCCAAGATATTTGACATTTTGTGATTTGAAAATTTAGAAAAAAAAAGAGATCAAACCTAGTTCCAATTCTTTTCAGGAGGTAAAACTTACTCTGAACCAACAAGATCTTGGGAACCTGTATGTGACTGAGAGTCACACTGTGTCTTTATAGATTAGTTTTTGGACAGTTGGCATTCTGAGATACAATTCCTGCCAGCCAAGACACCAAGAGTCTCAAGGGGAATCTTTTTTGACACTACTGGAAGAAACAACACCAATTTCCAGCTGCTGTACTGTCTGTAACCGTGGGAGCCACCATCAGCAGGTTTGGGTTCACACAGTGCTGCGTCAGTGCTCCCTCCAGTCGCATCCGTCTGTTGCATTTCTTTCTGTAGGTACTGTAAATCAAGTCTCTCCTGCCCAAGAGAGACCTTTAAGTATGAGTGTGGGTGTGGACTCATAGTTGCCTGTCCTTTCTGTCTATGTTTTGTTTTAGTATGAACACAATCTGCAGCAATACATTTGAGTTTTTTTGTTTGTTGTTTTCCCCCAACACATATTTTTTTTCTTTCTTCAAATTAAAGGAATATGACAGATGACTTTACTTAGATATCACTGTATATGTATTGATTCCCCATAAGCCAGTAGTTTTCAGAAGAAAAAAAAACCCTTTACTGCATGTTTAACAAATGTCTGTACCAGCCATGCATAGATACAGACTAAAATCTCTGCACATTTCTTTTTAGAAATGAATTAAGGCACAGTCAGATTGGATAGAGAGAATCATGTATTTATCTCAAGAAGAAAATATGAAATTTGCATGAAAAAAACACAGCAATAAAGGAGAATGCGATGTGGTGCCTTGGTTGCACAGAGAGGTTTTTAGCCCAACGGCTTAAACTAGAAGTGTCCCGATCTAATATGGATATCCGATGTCTGGTATCTGAGAAAAAACAAGGAAAAATTTTAAAGTATTGCATCATGATATCATCTGTCCACATCTGCAATCTCCAATGTAAGTTCTCCAGTGCAAGTAGCGTATTTGTTTCTATGATTAATTGATGTAATTAAAACCGAGAGCTAGTAAATCACAAGTGCAATATCAGTATTGGACAAAACTGAAGACTACAATGATGATATCATATCGAAAGTGAAAGAGTCGCATTAGAACACCTGTAGCTTCAAATCAACAATATATACAAACTGATAGGTTTATGAGCTGTTTACATATAAGGTGACTTCTAAAGATAATTGGTTCTATTATATTAAAGAGTATCTGAATAAACGTATGTAGAAACAAACTATTTCCATTTTTCGTAGACCTAATAATTAAGCCTCACCTTCGTCTTATTCACCTCATGCAATTCCAACAAAGACTGCTAAAAATTTAATTGAGTTTTAAAAAGCATCTATAGTTGAAATTAGATTTAGGAAGTAATAACTGAGAATACCATCTTGTCCTTGTGTATACCACCAGCAAGCAGTAAGTGAATGGAAAACGTATTATAGATATAGGGTATACTGTAAGTATGTAATGTACTGTAGTTCAAATAGTAAAAAGTAATAAGGAATCTACAGCAATTTCCCTTTAAAAAAATGCCGGAACCTCAGTGATCACCTTTAAGTTCAACTGAATTACCCACCAGTGTTAAAACTCTGAACATTTCAAAGCAGGGCATCCTCTCAATGCGAATGCATCCTTTGCTGCTATCAGCGGTGGCCAGCTGAACGCTTTTGCCATCGGAGATCCAGATTAGCGTAAACGTGTTCAGAAGGGGAGTGAGCTGCACCAGACGTCAACCAGCAAACTTTAAAATCACTGGAAGGAGGAAGAGAGAGAGAGAAGGAAGGTGGGTGGTTTGTGCTGTCACGGACACAGCAAGGACATCTCCCTGGAGCCATATGGTGGTTGGGATTGTTTAATACGGTTGTTTTTTCTCTGTCTATTCTGTTTTGGATTATTACCAGAAAGTGCCTCGAGCCATCCGTCTGTAATAATACCAACACCCCCCACCACGCCTGCTTTCTCCTCAACACTATTCCTCTCAGTAGTTTCATATCTCGTTCAATTGTTTAAGTTGTTCTCTGCCAATATCTTACGAGTTTGCTCTCCGTCGGCATTGTGCCTGATAGCCAGTGATGATAAAAGGTCAAAGAAAGGTGAACAATGTGGTATAACTGCATCCTGAACAATAGATTGATTTCTAAACTTTAGAAACTCTGTTTTTCTTTATATGTATTTGTTATAGATCTTAAAACAGTTGATTTAGAGAGAAAAAAGTAATTCCTAGTGACTTTAAGACATTTTCAAACCACTCAATGCTTAAACTTTCTTTTTTTTCCAACTATGAGCAGTGTTTGAGTTTGTGTTTTAGCATTTCTTGCCTTGGTAGTGCTTTTTTGTTTTTAGTGATTAGGTTGAAGAAATTAGTGGAAGTCAATAGAAAGTCTCTGCAAAGATTCATAGCTGTACTGTGACACAGAATTTCTAATATTGTTTGTTCACATGTTGGGTTTAAATGAACTTCTTGTTAAGGACCTTAGATATTCATGTATCCTTGAATCTTTGTTTTTTTTAATCTATACTATCCAAAGACTCCTTTGTATGTATTGCATTCAATTCATTTGAATGGTGTTTTATGAAGTGATTAATACATCAAGTGAAATGAACCTTGAAAAAGTCAAAATCTATAAAGTAGGATATGCATTTTTGTTCATATTACTCTCTTACTCTAGTACCTCAAAATTAAATTTAGTGTGGAAAATCACATGTAGAGTCATCCAGTGAGAAACCCAATGTTATGTGGCAACTCAAAAGGTCAAGGAAATATCCACAGCATGTTTGAATTTTTAAATAGGACCATAATGTTAACCATGCAAATCGTACCTGTTTAATGAGATGTGTTGGTAATATGTGTTATAAACTGTATTAGTTACATCCGTTTATGGCAGACCAGCAAAATGTAAAAGCAGAATGAAAATGTGAAAATAATAAAGTAATAAATAACCTAGGTATAAATACAGCAGGTTTCAATCATCCGAAAAGAGAATGATGCATCTGTGGACCTCATAAGACTTGTCAGTACATCTAAACTGAGAGATCCAGCAAAAGAGCGACGATCAAAAGAGCAGACATATGGCGAATGATAGCTTTGGAAAAGTCGCCAAGATCCAAAGATTTTGTATGAGAATCTGTCCAAAGGACAACTACAAGCTTTGCCCTTTCACTAGTCTGACCCTGCAGGAGCAACAATAAGAAGGCTGTTGTTAAAGCGATTAGGAATCCTTAAATAAAATTTGCATTAACCAATGTATTCATATATTTCTGGAGTTGTGCCAGTCCAGGTCCCAGCATATTGGATACACTCTGTTACTTTTTAATGATTTTTTCTTTTTTTCCCAAAAACATATTTTCCCAGTTTCTGGCAGAGAAACTGCCTATTTGGACAACTGGTCTTTCTGCTGTGCAGCTGGATGGATTTCTTTACGTTTGGCTTTGTTTACGTTCCTCTCCACTCCTCACGTCAATTACTCATTTATCCCACATGTGCGACCCAAGCGTATGTTTATCTTCTTTCCTCCCACCAGTTTTCTAGCTTTTATAAGCAAGCTTCAAATCAGTCACTAGTGCTAGATTATCGAAAGTAATCGTGAGAGAATGTCCGGCGTTCCTTATCTGTCTAATTAGCTGGTCCTGAACTCCTTTCTGGCCCGTAGATTTCCTTTTTCTGCTTTCTGATCTCTGGACATCAAACCTGTTGACTGCACCTTCGTGGTTCTTTCTCATATTCTGCTCTGTGACAACCAAGTTCTGCCTCGTCCTTGGATTAATAATGGAGATGTCACAAATCCAACTGACAAATGGGGCAAATTTCCTGCTTGCAGAGTCGTAATACCGCAGTGACGGCATGCATAATCCAGCGGAAGTTGAAAGGTTTGCTGGCTTTTCTTGTGAGCTAAATTCTCCCTGTGAGTCCCTATTTATTCGCTAAATCTTTGCCCTGCTCTCAGAAGTTCTTGGTCTCGCTGCTGGAGATCGACAGTGTTTTGTCGTTTGAAGTTTGCCCTGAAACTTTGAACTCTAATCTGTTGTGTCTGGCTCAAATTTTGGACATTCCTTGTTGTTCAATACAAAAAGTTAAATATTACATCAACTGCAGCCAGAAATAGCAGGTAAGTTGAAAAGGTGGAACCATAGTTCAATAGGAGGAACAAAGAAGAGAGAGAGAAGGATCAGCCATGGATCATCATGGGGACTGTGTGATCGCTAGCTAAAAAGTCTGATGCTGTGATTGCTTTTGAACTTAATGTACAATGAAGGATGAAAGGTATATGAGGAATATTATAGAAAACCCTGTGCCTCCTTACTATTTATCCGACTGTTATGGAAGAAGAGAGTGTCTTCAATAAGAGAAGTTTAGAAATCTGTAGTAATACAGACCACTACAGGAGATCATTCCTACCCACGAGCAAAAAACTGATTTATGAATTGAATCAACCTCTGGCCAAAGGTGTTCTGGTGCCAAGAGCAAAATGGACACCGCTAAACGTGAACATAGTTGCCTTTTACTCAAACAGTGGTTTGGAGGAACTATTTATTGCCATTTTTGAAAGAATGACAACGCAGTCCTCCTAGCATGTTTGGTCTTAATTCAATGAGGATGGTTTTACCTGGGCTAAAAACATCAGCACCACATTTAAAAAAAAATAATTTTCTTTAAAACATTTAAAACATTCTACAAATAATTTCCATTATTCTGAATGCTGATGAGTTTTATGCTTGTCTGTCTATTGAAATCCAATCACAATGTATTGTTTCACTACCGGCGAAATCACATTCGGGAAAAAATTCACAGGCAGTTATACTTTTGCAAGGCACTAAAGAATATTCCCCTCATTTCTGATAAATGATCCACTGTCAGGTAGTACTGTCTCAACACTGGCAAGGTTGCAAAGCTGTCAGGTTTGAATAGGTGGCACTAAAATTGTTTGTCATGCGCTTGGATCCTCTGCTCCTGCAACTCCGCATTTTTAAATATGTTTGGACAAGATAATAAACCCCAAACTCTGACGTGCCCTCCATGTGTGACAGTGATAGAAAAGACACACACCACGGGGTGTTTTCTGTTTTGAACCAAAAGCTGCTACGGGAATGTGCGTAAGTAAATCTTGCTCTACTGGAGTTATTTCTGCCATCATTTGAGGCTGATGTATATTTTAAACCACCAGAATTTGAAGCAGTTAAAATTTATATGTATACAGTGCTGCTGGAAAGTTTGTGAACCAACCGAACATGGTCATTGTTTTCTAAAGAGAAATTATAATAATCATGTGAAATGAACATCCAAATCTCAAATTGTAAAGCAAACCTTCCAAATAAGGGACACAAAGAAAAAAAGATAAATGTTTTCATTATTTATTCAACAAAAGTATTGTATCTGTCAAAAAACAGAGTTCTGCCAAGTGCAAAAGTATGTGAACTATTTCAGTTAGTACCTTGTTGCACCTCCTTTTGCAGCCATTACTTCAACTAAACGTCTTCTGTAACCACAAACGAGAGACTCACATCTGCTTTTTGGGATTTTTGCCTACTCCTCCGTGCAGAACTCTGCCAGTTGAGTGAGGTTGGAGGGACATCTGGCATGTACTGCCCGTTTCAGATCTTGCCACAGCATTTCTATGGGATTGAGATCTGGACTTTGATTGGGCCATCCAGAGTGAATATTCTTTCTCTTAAGTCATTCTTTGGTACTTTTGCTTTGAGTCGTTGTCTTGTTGCATAATCTATTTCCGTCCCAGCTTCAAGTCCCTGACTGATGGCAGGAGATTCTGGTCAAGAATTTGTTCATAGTCCTGGGAATTGATGGTTCTCTGTATTATATGGAGTCGTCCAGGTCCAGAGGCAGAAAAGCACGCCCAGACTTTCACATTTCCACCACCATGCTTCTCTGTTGGGAGGAGGTTCCTCTCTTTAAATGCAGTGTTTACTTATCTCCAAACATGACACCTGTAATTGTGGCCAAATAATTCAACTTTGGATTCATCTGTCCAGAGAATGGACTTCCAGAAAGCCTCTTTTTTGTCCGAGTGCTGTCTGGCAAAGTTTAGATGGGAAGATTTGTTCTTTCTTCAGAGCGTAGGTTTCCTTCTAGCAACTCTTCCATGAATGCCATGTCTATTGATATTTCGCCTGATTGTAGAAGGACAACAAATGTAAAAAATAACACAATAAATGATAAGGGTTCCAGTTGTGTGTATATGTCATACTTAAAGTTATTATATTCATTTTTTACTTTTGCAAAATTGAAATTGGGATTTATTGGTTTGTCAAGTGAGTTTTCCAAAGAAAAAGCTAATTCTGATAGGAAATATAATTTTAGTTTGTGTGATGACAGATGGAGAAGGAATCAGTCATACATCCACCATGGACAACTGCTTGACTTTACTGCTGAAATACTTGCCACAGAGCCCACAACTGTAAAGCTCCCACCCAGCACACATAGCCTGTGGGGATGTTTTTATTTTTGGAATGTTTTACTAAAGATATCTTGCATCCATATTCCATCATATAATCCTTGTCGTAAACCCATGCACAATGCAGATTGTAATCCTACTCTGAAAAGCTGTTTATAAAGTGGATCCACACATGTGGACACAATGGACCTTCTGCAGAAGAATTCTGAATGCACTTTCTGAAATAACATGCTACAATGTTTT
>JAVLVB010000624.1:276898-322759 GCA_032876305.1 Orestias chungarensis | reverse complement strand
TATTTTTTTTTTTTTTTTTTTTTTTTTTTTTTTCTTTTTTTTTGGGCTTTTAAAAATCTGATTTGTCTTGGTTTTGTGTCTCAGTCTGTTTGCTAATTTGTGTGTGTGCGTCTTGATTTGTGCGAATATGGAAATGAAAAGCAGATAAAGACTGTAACTCTGCAGACTAGTGGAAAAGTCTCCAGGGGCGAAAAGCCACTACAATCAACTAAACGGAGATGACATTAACTCCCCACTGGGACTTAGGCCTATGAGTGTGTGCGTTTTAGTATGTATTTCTGAAGCGCCCTCTTTACATTTTACACCATTAGCTCTAAAAGAGGAAAACTGTGCGTTCCGGATTTGGTGTTTGTGTTTATCTGTTCGCATGTGTCCATGCTTCTGTATTCATGCATTTGACGATGTCTTCTGACAAAATCTTGTAATCAAACGCTGGTGTTTCTTCTGCTTTTAATTATGCATGAGTTAATGATGCAGAGAGCATTGTTGTTTTCATTAAAATGCTTTTGTGAAGTAGAACTATTCAAACTTTTACCCAACCCCTAACACTCTACAGAGGATAATCAAGGGTAATCAAGACAGATGGGAACCAACAAAGACAATCTCTGTACTGTTCAGAAGAGTGCAATAACTAACCTAGTTCTGATTCATTATCAATAATTTGAAATGGAAAAAAATAACAGTCTGGTTTTTAGAACCTTTTCAAACCGTTAAGGTTATTTGATAAAGCTGTTGGAGTAAGTCCTCACAAAAAAAGAAGGCCCTACCATTTGTAGATTGTTGTACTTTTGTACATCATCATCATCTGTTGTAGATCTTTAGACTCCCTACTTTTGTAAAAAGAAAACCTGTGAAACCCTTTTCCAGTGGAAATATGTTTAATTTAGGTGTTACGACTTTTTGGCAACATAGCATACCGAGTGAGCATGTGTAAATTCCCTAAAACTTCAAGTGACATTTTAGGGTAAACTGGGGGTTTTCTGGGAAAAGTGAGTACGGTTAAATTCAGAGTGAGACTTCTGTATTAAACTAAAAGACCGTATTTTACCAATCAGCTTGCTTTAACTTACTTCTCTAGCTACATTTATTCACTGCAGCTTGATGACTTGCTAATACTCCAGAATAGCATATGTTCTTTTTTTTCTAATCTTTATTTCCTGAGTTTCTAGCAGAAAAGTTATGAACCCTGTGCAGCAGGAAGAAATATAGCTTTTTTGGGGTTGTTTTTTTGTTAGGATACATGTCAATGGCAACTAGTTGGTTTACAACTAACCACAGCAAACTCACGCCATCAAAACTCCAGTGTAACCACATAATGGTTAAGATGGAGGCGCTGCGAATATGAAGCAGGACCAAAGAGGACTGAGAGAGGAGGAAGTTTAAACCCTCTCCTCTATTTATCATTAATGTGAGATCGTTAGCTATGAAGCTAAATACTTAAAACCTCTGATTGGTAATTTTTATAGACTTAAGAAAATTGACGATGAGGAAGAAAACATCAATCAGTATCACAGTGTGGCTAAGCTGTTTTGACAAATTTGACAAATAAAGTAGTTTAACCGTTACTGGTCATATTAATGAGAAGTATCAATTTTATTGCCCTAATTACCATCCACACATTGCATTCCTACTGGCTGACATTCAGCATTGCAGCTGTTTACAGTTCTCAAATCAGGCATTAACAATTCACTAATTAATAATGAAATTCAACACAAATTCCTCTTTTACTTGTGCAATAATGACAAAAGTGATTTACTAATTTAATTATAACCATCGTTTTTTCTTAGCAACAACTATTGCTAAAACAACAACAACTATAGTGGCCAACATAATGCTGGTGGACTGTTTTGTGTGGAGTGAAGACAAAGGATCAACTTCTTTTCCGTGTCTTTGTTGTGCAGCAGTTTCAGCATGACAGTGAACACGTAATCGTTGTAATGTGTGATGCATTTTGGGTTATACATCAGGTTAGGAGTTTCCGCTAACATATCAGAGTAGAAAATAAAATCTTAATTCCCTAAAGAAAACAAAAAACAAATCAGTTACCATCGGACGTGGGGCACGAATGGTTAATCCTGTGTGGATGGGGCTATAGTCTCATTTAATGACATTGAAATATTTCCCCCAAAAAGCATAATTTATAAATCCATTAGCAGTTTGAGATTAATAAGAATTAATCAACGTAAAAACGACAAAATCTCCAATTCTCTTCGATTCTAGACTGTTTACAATGTTCTCCCGTCTCATTCACTGTTCATTTGTTTTAGTGTCTCCAGTTTGACCTGTTCAGTAACAAACGAACGCCTCTCATTAAACAGAAACGCTCCGGGTCTTAATGAAGCCACTGGTTGGAATAACTAGTCAGCGGCACATCTTCACCCCCATCCACAGACAGTACGGGAAGGAAAACCATCTCATTAGCCTGACGGTTGGAGTCTTTACTGCCAGTTGTCAATGTCGAGAAAAACTTACATCATTAGGAGGCGGATGTTGTTCAAGGTCAACCAGTTGGTTAGGATGTCACAAACTTTTTTTAGATACCACATGTTTGCCTGTGTAGCAAAGTTTTCACTACGGGGCAAATCTTGACATTGATGAACGTCTGAAAAAGTGTGCCTGCGAAATAACATAAAGAACATAAGCTGGTAATGAACAGAATGGTTTTGTAATTCAAAAAAGTTATTCCAGCATATAGGTTTGAGCCCAGAGACACCAGGAACTTTTCGGTAGCCCTGCTCATGCTCTTGTTAACACAAATAAAACATCAGGCAATCACACAGCAGCAAGTGCATTTTTAGCATATAGATGTAGGGCAGACCCCTTGCTGGAGTTCAGACTTAGTATGCGATTAGGGATGAGAGGGGATTTAGGTGACTTTCATTGTGGAATGGTTGCAGCATCCAGATCGCCTGAATATCTGAGAAACAGTTTATGTAATGACATTTTTTAAACGTTTTAATGGGTTAAGAGGAAATTGCCAGTAAAAGTGTGACACTAACAGTTTGTAAAATATTATCTTTGAATGCAGAACACACCAAACAATGAGGCAGTAGAGCTGCAGTAGCCCGTCAGCCGATACAAGCCCCAATGTGCATCTCTAACAACTCATACAGCATCAGTTATCTCTGTACACAATAAATATCCCCAACGAAATTAGTAAATTCGTAAATTAGTAATCTACAGCGACGAGTCACAATACGACACTTTCACAACTACAAACAGGAATAAAGGGTGTATTTCCCCACTTGCAAGTAATTCTCAGCGAGCTCATACTTTCTAATATTTCACTTGTCTATGTTTACCAGTTAACAAGCTTCTCTTGCTGTTTAACAGGGATTAACAACAGTGTGTGCTCGTTTGATCAAGGAATAAAAACCTCTGACATTCACTCATTTGTTCATTGAGATCACAATTGAATCAATAAGTAAATTTCCAAATTCAGAGAAAGAATTGATTACCCTTTCAGCTCAGCTGGTCCATGTTACAACATTTCTAACAGTCAGAATGGACCCGATCTTACAATATTGAGTCTTTTTGTCTCCTCCTTTCACTATGTGTTGGTAGCTTATGTTTGAATGTAAAGGAAGCCATTAAGGTGGAGCAGATGGAGCTGACGGTTTGCAGACAGAGAAAAAAAAACACCCCGGCTCAGGCTAACCCCGTTTCTGCCTAGTAAGTCAGACTAACACACTTGCTTACTGAGTAACTGAATTCACTGCGCTTGATGTGTCCTCTTGTGGCGCCACACCAGGAACTTGACAATACTATTTGATAACTTAGATTGAAATTACCTTTCTTGAAATGTATCATTAGACGTTCGTTGTGAAGTGACAGTCTGAGAATAAACTCAATTGTAGACACTCACACACACAGGTGGTCGGCCTGTGTGAGTCAGTGTCTGCCAGGAGCTGGCACAAGCGTGGTGTCAATTGATCAGGCTGCACCAACTAGAAAATGAGCGCAACTTCCGTATACCTACAAACAAACTGCAAACAAAATTGTTGTGTGGGACATAGCCTCTCATCCCACCTCTTTGTTTTAGATACGAAAGCCTACATTATGACTCTACAGTCAACAGATGTAAGTACAATAGGTTATTATTGGGATATGACGAAATAGGTGATATACTAGAAATCTGTGATTATATCCATCTAAAGCAAGAGTGCCCAACCAGTCGATCGCAATTTACTGGTAGACCATGGACTGATCCCAAGTCGACCGCAAGGTTATAACCTATTATGACCTGACAGGAAGTCAGTGTTGCCAACTTAGCGACTTTGACTCAATATTTAGCGAGTATTGACACCCTCTAAAATAAACTAAAAAAATAAAAGAAAAAGAAAAGAAAAAATTATTTTGTAATTTTTTTCGGCCAGTCACGCCCTTGTTCTACCTGCTGCTGCAGAACTCGCAGCACACGGACTACATCACGGAGAAGCTGTGGAACGCCGTGCTGGCCAGGGAGTGTGTGTGTGTGTGTGTGTATCTGTGCGTGGCTTCCTTTCAGGGAATATGTGTGCGTGTGTGTGTGTGTGTGTGTTTGTGTGTATATGTAAATAGTTCTATTACATAAATAGTATACTATTCGTATTAAATACTTAAAGTGTTTCTTTATTTTAAAGCTTGTTTTGCATTTGACTTTCTTTTTTTTGTGCATTTTACATATTTTACAATAAATTGTTTGGTCATTTATTTTTGCACAGTTGAGTTATTTTGTCATGTAATCTGATTTCAACAAGAAACAGTTTCAATTAAATTAATATTTCAATCAGTGAATTATAAATAAAAGTTATCAGACTACGAGCACAATCAACTAAGTTTGCATGAAAGCAGAAATTATATTAATTATGTCTTCTACAAAAGTTAACCATTCATCACAGGTCTTCAATCAAAACATAAACAGCAACATATTTTCCTTTTTATAATAGGTATTTTTACTTCTGTTGAGGTTTTTGTACGTTATGAAACACTTCAGGTATTCTCTCATGTTATGTAAGCAAATTTGGTCAGTAGTCTATATGCATTCAATGATGTGTTAGCAATCTTGTTTCACTCCAAAATTTATAATTATGAATTCCCCTGCTGCCTAAAAATGCTTTGCTAACGTGAATAATCACTGAAGTAATCGGTTCGGTACAAAATGCTAGCCTCCTCCTCCCAGTGTCTCCCACTAAGGTAGGAAGTGATTTCCTTTTTTCAAACAGAGATCTACCTGTTTTTTATCTGGCTTATTTTCCTGCTTGGTTCATATTAAAGCACTTTGAATTGTCTTGTACACGAAAATGTGCTATACAAATAAACTTGCCTTGCCTTGCCTTGCCTATTAAGGTCAGTTATGGCTATTGCTCATCATGCAGATCGGTGTGTGTGTGACCAACTTGTCTGTGTGTTTGAGAGAGGGTGGGTTTGTGATGTGATGTCTAATGGTTGTATGACAACAACAAAAGGTGTTGTGAGGGTAGTTACTGCAAGCTGGAAACGATCTGTGCGGGTTTGCGATGTTGAAACTGAACTGGTACATCTCAGGGAGTTGGCTTCTTGAAAAGTAGCTCTTGGGACAAAAAAGGTTGGGCACCCCTGATCTAAAGCAACCGCATAATTCTTAATTTAATGCAAATGTTATTACAGACCATAGCCTGTTCCTATTTTAAGGGATTTAAAAGTCTATTGCCAGCTATGTGATGCAGGAATGGAGAATTTAATAAGATTCAAGAATTTCTTGTTATTTGCATTACATGTGGGTACGTGAGCTCGAAAAAAATTACAATTCCTGTACACCGGTCCAGACAAACATCACAGTACATACATGAGGAGACAGGCGACCGAGGCTGTGCAGCCATATTGGTGCTTCATTATGGGGGCAGTAGCCACAATGTTTGGATAAAATAAATACTGCCTGTAATCGAACCTGATATAAAGCATTTAATTAAAGTTTAAAGAAAAATAAATGAAAGTTTTACTATATGTTAAATGACTGCAAACCTGATTCAAATGACTGGAAGGAGTCGGCTGTCTCTTAAGTTGTGTTTGACGGATTTGTAAAAAAATGTAGTTTCCAAATCGAGCATCACACATGAGGTTTGAAAAAAAGGTTTTTG
The DNA here is from genome assembly GCA_032876305.1 of Orestias chungarensis. Lineage (NCBI taxonomy): Eukaryota > Metazoa > Chordata > Actinopteri > Cyprinodontiformes > Cyprinodontidae > Orestias > Orestias chungarensis. The sequence goes on along the minus strand of JAVLVB010000624.1, from coordinate 316,661 downwards.
TTTATTAAGAATCCACATTTTTTTTGTGCTCTCAGTTGCAATTCTAAGGTCACTCAAACACATCAATGTGTCTCATAAAATGTTTGAAAAAAAACATTCCTCTCCGTCTGATGTTTACTCAGATCAGACTTCAGTCATTTTAGGAAAGTAAGAAGTAGTGAAATTACTCTACTGAAGTACTAAAAATAAATGTCTTTGAATTTAAAATCAAAGGTGAATTTAAAATCAAAGGTTTACATACAAAATCATTACAGTGTTTTAACCATGGGGGACAGCCCAGATTTTATGGATTTGGAAACATATGATTGGTTTACAGACATGTTCGTTTCTCTAAATCTGGTCTTTCAATCATTTGGTGGTAAAACACCAGGGAGGAAACAGTGTTGTGTCAAATGGGATTGTCAAATATTTGCATTATGTTTGTGATTATGCGTCAACTTACAGCTGGTTGAATGACACTTCTTTCATGGCCCGAGGGGGTCCGTATCGATTTAACCGGCACTAAGAAACTTTGAGGAGGGTAGCAGTAACACTGGGACACAAAAAAACTAAAAATGTGCTGACTGCTTTATGGCATAATTTCAGCATCATCACATGACAATGTTTTGCCACAGAAAGATTCATTACCTCTTTGCTATTCATCCTTCACACAGCCACTGGAAACAGAAATCTACTTTAATCCAACTGTAGGCGACCAGGAGATCAGGATGTTACGACGCTATGCGATGGTCCTCATGTGAAATACAGTCTTCCTTCAGGCAAAACACTACCGCTTGTGTCCCCAGTGGCACCAAAATCGACCAAAACTGAAAGTTCTTTAGTGTTATAGTATAATAATATATACAAATATACACTGCTCTACAAAATAATGGATTGACAATCAATATCAAATGCTGTAGTTCAAATGGATTAGACAACAGGCAGAAATATTTGGCGATAAGCAAGACACACTCAATGAAGCGGTTCTGCAGGTGGGGACCACAGACCACAGACCTCTACTCAGTACCTATGCTTTCCGACTGATGTTTTGGTCTCTTTTGAATGTTGGTGGTGCTTTCACAGTCGTGGTAGTATGGGACGGACTCTACATCCCACACAAGTGGTTCAAGAAGTGCAGCTCGTGCAGGATGGCACATCAATGCGAGGCGCTACCAGGACACGGGAGGGCAACAACCCAGCAGCAGGACTACTACCTCCGCCTTTGTCTAAGAAGGAACAGGAGGAGCACTACCAGAGCCCTGCAAAATAAGCTCCAGCAGGCCACAAATGTGCATGTCTCTGCTCAAACGGTTAGAAACCGACTCCATGAGGACTGTGCAGGATGCTTGGCATTTAACAGAGAACACCAGGAATGTCCAATTCGCCACTGGTGCTCTGTGCTCTTCACAGATGAAAGCAGGTTAACACTGAGCACATGTGACAGACAAGACGGAGTCTGGAGATGCCATGGAGAGGGATCTGCTGCCTACAACATCGTTCGGCGTGACCGTTTTGGCAGTGGGTCTGTAATGATATGGGGTGGCATTTCTTTGGAGGGCGCACGGCCCTCCATATGCTCGCCAGAGGTAGCCAGGTAGGACAACACTAGACGTCATGTGGCTGTGTCTGCAGTTCCTGCAAGATAAAAACATTGAAGCTATGGACTGGCCTGCCCGTTCCCCAGACCTGAATCCGATTGAGCAAATCTGGGACATCATGTCTCACTCCATTCACCAACGTCACATTGCAAGACAGACTGTCCAGGAGTTGGCAGATGCTTCAATCCAGGACTGGGAGGAGATCCCTCAGGAGACCACCCGCCATCTCATAAGGAGCATCAAAGTTGGATCAGCCTGTTGTGTGTTTTTCCACTTTAATTTAGTGTGTGACTCCAAATCCAAGCCTCCATTGGTCAATAAATTTGAATTTCATTGAGGATTTTTATGTGATTTTCCTGTCAGCACATTCGACTTTGTACAGAACAAAGTATTCAATGAGAATATTTCATTCGTTTAGATCTAGGATGTGTTATTTGAGTGTTCCCTTTATTTTTTTGAGCAGTTTAGTAATTACTACTAACTTCAATGCTTTTAAAATCTGCTTTTTTTAAGGATTTCCAAGAATAAAAATTAAAAATAAATCAGACGCATTATGGGGTTTTTCTTATTAGTCCTGTTTAGTGGCAATTTAGCAGTAAATAAATAACTTAATTGACCAATATTAATTTGTTTAAAGTCTGTTGGCTGAAAGACTATGTAGTTCTCCAGATATTTTATAGGCTGAACACCTTTCCGTTTTGTTTCATTTGTTTAGTCTGTCAAGTTTTGTTTTTTTTATCATACATACGAACACTTTTAGGGATTTCAGAAAACATTATCAACTGTGCTAAAGAGAGACAATTGATTTAGATAAATCCACACAAAAAATGTCCTACAAGTCTGTTGATCCAAATGGAGCAGAACTTCTGAATGCATGCCTATTGCTCAATTTTTATCAATAAAACATATTTTATAAACATGTAAATGGGTTTATTATTTTAATACTAATCTTGATAAAAATTATGTCAGACTTCTAAGACTCAAACAGAAAGACAACAGTCATTTTAAACAATTAAACTGTGCTAATTAACAAAAGCTTTTCAGCGCATACAACACAATTAACAAAACATATATTTTCATATTTTTCAGAATTTTATTTTTGGCAAGAATATGAAAATCAAACTTTCTCTACATGTAAATTCTTGTGTGCCTCATTGTAGCTTGGGAGATTCTCTGGTTACACTTTATTTTCCTAGAAAGTGTATTAGTTGCAGGGGAGCAATAAAAACATTAGGAAGTTTTATTAATCCATAAAAAAAACTCTTCAAAATTCATTTTCCTTTGTGAGCTGCCAGTCTTCACAATCTCTACTTTCGTCTGAATGATGAATATGTTGTTTTCAGGATGCAGCTCATTCATTTCCACCTCCTGTAAACCGGAGTGAGTCAGGAACAGACACTGATATGTTCCTTCCAACAAACTGCTCCCCTGCTGTCTCTTCATCTCGAGTAATTTCCTCACCTCACTAAGTTCATAATTATAAGTCTGTGCAGCCATTATTAGTGCTTCAAAACAAACAACAGAGCCCCTGCAGCTGAGAAGTCAAGCATGACTGCCTAAATACTCTTCTTTTCCTTTTATTAGCTGGCTTATTAACATTTTAGCCATACGGGCTTTAAAGAGTCAGACAGCATCACATGAAATGAGGCTCAATATCTGAAAGATTATTAGAACTAAGTGGGATGTTATAATTATTATAGAGTATATGTGTGGAGTTTGAAAGCAGAGTGAGAAGCCAAGCTTTAAAAGTCTGACTATCACTCTTTCAGTCCTTGTTGTCAACAGAGGGGGATATCAAGTGACATTACCAAATCTGGAACAAGACTCTATGGGTATGTAGTGAGAGGAAGAATCTGGAAATGCTTTTGTCATAATTCATGTAATATCCCATAAACTTCTCAATGTATTTACTGCAAGGAGTTTACATGCTCTCCCTGTGCATGTCTGGTTTCCTTCTGGGTACTCTTGCTTCCTTCCTCAAACTTTAGCCTAGCGTTATTCATAAATGTTGGTTGATATCACAAAGCAGATATGCTCTGTGTTTACCTTGTCCAGAGGTATTGGACAAGAGATGGAAGTTACCATGAATAAACAGTTGACTTTGGCAGATTAGCCTTCAAAATAATTTGGTTCGCAAGAATGTCACCACAGTGGGAAAGAAACTTTCAGAGCATTACTGTAATAATTAAAGTAGTAATTCTAATTTGTTTTCTGTTTTAATCTTATTATCTGAGTTCCAAGGCCCTGCATTCTCCTTCACCACTACCTGTACCAAGTTTCTTGACTTTTGAACAGGACTATTTACATAAATCTGCCGTATTAAATAATACGGCAGATTTTGAATAAATTTACATAAATAAGACTATAGGTACATATTAAAAGCATGCCACACAGACACACACAGACATTTTCCAACATTGTAACGGTTGAGAACACAAGATTGATGAAAACTGCTTTTAAAGAACATTTACATAAAAAAATTCTTTGACTGAGTTACATTTTCTTCTTATTTCACCGCCTTGTTACTTATATTGCTTTAGGGAAGTTTACTATTGAACTGCATATTTATATATTTTTTCACCCCATAATAAATCTTAGGTAGCTTAGTAACATTTTGGCAAGAGTATTTATACCATTCCAACTTCCAGGAAGATGAAGCAGCTCTAGAATAGAAAACAGTCATTAGTTAAGGAAAAAGTTATCTTTAACGATGATTTTCTTTGGTCCTGTGAGGTTAGTGTCCTGCATTATTGCATACAGCTCATTAAAATAGTTTTGTTCCCTTGACCTGTTACAAAGGAGGATTACCCTATTCAGATCTTGTTTTTTTTAAGAAGGGAAACATTTACAAATGCATAATTGGAATTGTTAAACCCTTGTTCGTGCTGATATGGTAACAGAGGAGGAAGGAAATGTTGGCACAATGTTGGACCACCCAGTGTTTTTTTTATTAGTCTGCTCAGCTCTGTTACGGTAATGCGCCACTGAATCTCCAAAGAGATCATAGCTGTGACCATGGCCACCTGTCCATTACTATTTCCTTTACGTAAAGAACTGTTGGATGTGAGCAGTAGACCTTATAGGTTCTGTGAATGTGTGGTACGCCATGTTTGAAAGTCGATAAGTGTAAATCTCAGTTTATTGCAATGTTATTTTTGAAAATCAAAGACATCAGACACCATTGTTACAAAGAATTATTAGGAGAGGCTTGTTTGGTATCTTTAATGCGCTAATATTCGTTAGCTTTTCACAAAACGTTTCTTTGGGTGGTCCTCAATGACAAACCCACTGGCCAGAGTGAGTTGTATGATTGTTCCTTTTGTTATACTAGTAAGACTGTTTTTCACCAGAAAAAAACAATAAAACTACCAATAATGCTGATTATCACAGAAACGTATTGGGTTCTGTTAGCTATTGCACCGTGTTATCAAGTTTTCAAGTTTTGACCGGCCTGAGCTTTAGTAGATTTGTGTGTTTCCTGGTGTGAACACACAAGGGAAAAAAAGAAAACAGAGCAGAGTAAACAAACAGATGGAGGACGATGATCAGAGCTAAGTGGAGAGCTGGCATCTGCTCTTATCTTTCTGGAGAGATATTAAGCTGCTTCTCAAGAGCGTCGCACTCCCCGTGGGCCAATCGCAGTCTTCTTTCTCAGACAATAGCCCAATCAGACAAAATTTAACTGTATTAATAGGTTTATAGTCCTCTTAGTATATTTGTTGCATTTATCGCAAATTGTGTTTTTCCTTTTGAAAATTTCAATTTCTGGTTAATTAAATGAAAGTACATATAATAAAGCCGTGACTTGTTATTAGTCCCACTAGGGAAGTTGTGAGTTTTTATCGATTCAGAAAGTGTAGATTCAATGCTTTCTAATTAGATAATTACATAAATTACACAGAAAAGAAAAAGTGAAGACGATATTGTCACTTGAATGTTGGCACTTTCAACAAAAAGTTTACAAAGATAAAGGTCCTTAAAGCTTGAGATGAAATCTCCCCAAATCAGATTTGCAAGTGTTCCATCCATGGCTAGGGGCTTTTTAATAATAATAATTTCTTTTAAAGTCCACTCTACATTAATAAAACTCTCAAAATGCCCTATTCTTTGTTTTCATTGGGAAAACATAGAACAGAGTAACATCAAATTTATACAATTTTTTTCAACATCAATGCATATTTTATTTTTAGCGTATCCAGACTTCCTTATCCCCAGCCACTTGGACCAACTCTTTTTGGGAATCCCAAGGTGTTTCTAGGCCAACCAAAAGACATGCTATCTCCAGCATGTTCTGGGTCCTCTCCAGGGTCTCCTCCTGATGGAATTTGACTGGAATACCTTACCAGGAAGGCCTACCTGAGTCACTGTCACCAGGTGACTGAACCACCTTGCTTCTCACCCTATCTCTGAAGGAAAGTAAAGACAGCCTACAAAGGAAACCTACTTTGCCCACTTTTATTCACAATCTAGTTCTCTCAGTCTGTTCCCAAACCTCATGACCATAGATAAGGGTAGAAAGCTAGATTGGCCTGTAAAGCTAGACTTTTTCCGCTAATTATGAACACACCAAGAGATACTGAAATGCTTCATTTTTGGACCTTGTCTGGGAGGGAACCCTTATGTGTATCCTTACTCCAAATCCGTGACCACCATGGTCACGGATTTGGAGGTACTGACCCTCTTTGTCCTGACGATCTCACACTTGGCCATGAACTGCTCTAGAAAAAGTTTGGAAATTTTGTTCTGATGGAGCCGGTATCTATATTCCCCTTTTTGTGCAGCAACTCTGGTTTAGAACCGTGAAAAAATGTAAAGTTCTACTTGGAAGATAAGCTGAGACAACCATAGGAAACATGCTTTTTACAAAAGGAAGTCTTAAAAATGTCTCACACTCAATCATAAAAGAAATAGTCCAACATGGAGGCACTGTAGCAGGGGTTGGCAAAATCCCTTTAACTCATCTAGAATTGTTTTAGCCAATTCCAAAGAACTTCTTACAGAGCTCTAGAAAATACTTCTAAGGAAAAACACTTTTTATGCAAATTAATAAACCAACATAGGCAACACTTCATGATGTTCTCAACCTAAGGTCTGGCTACATTTTAGATTCTTTCTGTAACAAAAAAAAAACACTTAAATAGGAAAGTCTTTGATTAAGAGAATATATGTCACTTTAGCTAAATGAATCGAGTTAAAAAATGAAATACATACACAAATCTATACAGTGTTTCCTAAAAATAGAGAAAGTGAAATGGTTTATATTCTTTAAAATACTGCTATCAAAACCAGTTTGTGATCTCTGGTGTGTGTGCCTTTGAAAGTTAAAAAAAAAACAAATCTCTGTCTGATAAGACCGCCATCATTTTAAAAACATTTTAAAACGTAATTTGGTGAAACAACGTCATTTTAAATATTTTGTTTACTAACCAGCGCTGCTTGGAGTTTAATTATTCTTATTTTATTTTAATTGTGATTCACATCTATCATTGAGAACGTTTTATTTTGTATCATGTCTGATATCAAAGCCAAAAAAGACAATAACGTTTTCTCTTAATGCCTAAAGGTGGCTTATTTTTCATGATGCATATGCAGGTGTAAAGAGTTACAGCAATGACTTTGGTATTAATTAACTTCAGGCTCTGAGTAAGATGAATGGAAATGCATTAGTGCTGTGTTTTTTAATGGTTTGGAGCAAAAAAAGCTGAAAAGTTGCTATATAGCATTTATGGGGTTTTCTATTTCTCTGCACAGATATTCAGTTCAATTTTTCCTCTTTAATAGCCCCTTCTCAAAGGGCCAGTTTGCAGTTCTGTCATCGTCTAAAGTCTAAAATTGAGAGAATAAAGATTATGAATACGAAAGCAGAATAATACAGAAAATCATTTATAAGCATTTGGTGTTTGACAGGTTTGAATAGCAAAAAAACATCTAGTGGTTAATGCTGCATGGTGGAGCGGTGCTTATCTCTGCTGAATTACGGCAACAAAGGCACAGATTTTAATCCCAGCCTGGGCTCTGTCTGCGTAGAATTAGCATGTTCTTCCTGTGCAGGCATGGGTTCGCTGTGTCTTCCTCCCACAGTCCAATAATAATAGTCATTGTTCTGTTTAAATTGCGTCTAAATAAGACTGTGTGCATTGGTATTTGTGTTGTTTGATTCGGATATATTTTTTTTACAATGTTTTACAATAAAATGCAAATTAGTCAGGTTTTTATTAACTGGTTTAAAGTAAATCAACCAGATTACTCAAAGCCCAGTTTAATCAGATGTTGACAATGTGGCTAAAATAAGTGAAGTATAAAGTATATAGTAGAGTAAGCTTGCTTGTGTGTTTCTATCTCCCCTTTTAGTGCATTAGCTCTTTTTCGGGAAAGCTAAAAAGGTTTTGCAAAATGTTGCAAGTTATTTCGAATTGTTCTGACAAACGTTTATAATGCAATTCATCAAAATTATTCATAAAACCAAAATATTGAATGGAAAAATGACTACATGTACTTTGTTACAGCTACGTTTCAGAGGCTTTCATTTGGATTAGATATGCCAAGATACATAAATTATTCTACAAGCAGAGTCTTTCATACCCATTTTTGGGATTTTACAAATCAGAAGTTACAACTGAAAGCCAAATGAAGCTTTGCCTGTTTTGATTCACCGTGTTGCGTGTTGTAAGGCATGTCTGTCACACTACTGTACCGTCCAATTGCTGCACTGCTGCTTGGTTGCTCAAAATGATGGAAAAGTATCTTAGCTATTAACAAAGCACCAAATTTCGAAGGCTCCTAAACTGACCTTGGAATATTAATTAAGAACCCAACTCTGCTTTTAACTCTTTATACATAAGTGTTATTGATCATGTGGCTCCTCAAAGCTGATGTAATTTTGCTATTGGGGAGTCAGAATAAAAGAGGTTCAATGCAAATGTGCAGCACACTTTAACATTGTGCGAAATTGATTAAAACCGCGTATAACCTCTTGACTGGTTATTTATTATGCACTGCTTTGTGTTGCTCAAACACCAGGCATACCAAAAGACATGTTGAAGCTTGTAGTCATAAGGACCTCGAGCAGCTTTACAAAAGCAAAAACAAAAACCAACAAATAACCAAAAATTGTGGTGATGTAAAAAAAAAAGTAAGACAAAGTTTTAGATCATTAATGTGATGCCTCTGTGAATTAGAAAACCCAGTGTTTTGTAATGACAAATTTCTGCAGCCTATGTCTGTCTCCTTTTAGGCAACACATCTGTTTCCGTCTCCTTGCAGCCTTTACTCTCCTCCTTTTCTCTCTCATCACACACTCTTTTCCTCCAGATCTCCAGCTCAGCTGCTGATCTTTTCTCTCTACCTTTGTTTGATCTGTTCTGCTTTGTTGGATGACACTTTTCTTTTCCGCATTGAGCTCTGTGTCGTGTTGAGTGTCACTGCCTTGTATCAGCACACGTCTTTTATCTCCTCTCTTACTGTTTTGCAGCAAATTTGAAAATCCCTCACTCCTGTGTGACATTTGGAATAGTAACCAGTCTCTGCACACACACACACACACACACACACACATATTTGAAGTGTTTACTCTGAGGAGTAAAGCTTGGTTTTAATGGTGGTGACTCTTTGACTTTTGATGCTCCTCTGAATGAGGTTTTGTGTCTTTCTTCGTTCTCTTTATCATTATATATCTTGCCTCGTTGCTGACTTTAAAAAAATCTCAGTCTCATTTAGAATTTTTAGGGTCCACATATTGCTTTTTTCTTAACAGTGGGGGGTACTCTCTGATACATTATGTTATTCTTATGTTTTCAAGCTTAAAAATGTGGATTTTGGATATTGCCACTAATTTTCGAGATAAAAACCAAAGGCAACTCAAACCACCTGAGTGTGCATTGTATTTCTATACTGCATCCATGTTGGGTTGTAGGGTGTGGAATTCAGTGTGAAACGTAATGAAGTGTTTTTCTTGGTGATCTAAGGGAAACGGTACATTCAGGTTCAGAGTTCCCAGGCCTAACTGGAGATCAACTTATGTGAGCTACAGTCATTAATAAGCAATTTTTTAAGATCCCAATGGTTTATCAAATAGCCACAATGCAGGTTTATGGGGATATTAAATGATGTCAGATTGTTTGTTGGTGCAGCCTACTGCAGGTGTAATACTGCTGGTTATTACCTTGTTTTGTATTAGTTGACAAACAAATATAACTGTCTGGATATTCGTCTCCTTTTCTCTGAGGTATAAAAAAAAAATATTGTCATAAAGCCATTGCTATTGTATATGACATCAAAACTATCATGCAACCGAGCTGTTGTGGCTCCAGAACCGCTAACGATTTGGACATTCGGCACATGACTATCCTCATGATGACCTCTTTGTGTTAAAGTGGTGGTGTAGGCTTTTAATGGGTTCCCGGTCTGATGAGGTTTGATGGTTTGCTGGCCATGGTGTGAAAGCGTTGTTAAACTCGGTTAACTGCAATGGGAAAGCGTGGGTTTATTTTGAAACAGCGGGTAAAGTGAACTCGTGCTATAAAGATATCGTTGTCATAGATTTAAAAGAGTTACACTTTGTTGGACACTTTTACGATGAAACCATAAAAGTTTATAATGTGGACATGAGCTCTAGATTTTCAAGGTAGAGGGATATATCAAGAAAAGTAGAAGTTATAGAACATTAGTATAGTAAGTTACAATTACAATTAGTTATATTCATCTGTTTCATTCTTTAACCTAAATGGCCCCCCTAGGACAGAAGACTGTTGGGCTTTTATGCAGAAAGTTACGACAGATATAATTCTTTTGATAACAAGGGAACTGATGATGTTATAAGACCCCGTTACAACACCGTTAGTGTTTTCAAGCCTACCTCAAAGAAACACTGAGACCTTGAGGGAGACTTTCGAGGTTGTGTCTTGGCTGTGTCACGGGAGTAAATCACATAAATCCTGTTTTAGGCTTGACTAAACGACGCGGGTTGGAAATCTATCCCATCACAGCTTAATTCATCGTCCATTGTTTCAGGAAGCGAAGCAAATGGTTGGTTTTGCCATTGCTACGGCCCTGAGGCACAAAAGATAGGAATCTGGGCAGATAATGAGCCGCTACTCAGAGCTGCCGGGCAGCAAATAATAACAAATCATACGTCACACGTGGCTGTGCACACACAAACACGATAGAGGAACGGTTGTTTAGCTGAGCGCGAAGGAAGTACATAAGGACAACTGATGTGGACACAAACACATAGAAATATTAATATTTTTTCATATCTGAATAGAAAACAAACATTGAGATCCTCTGTTAGATAGATTATGTTTTTTTGATCCAATTAAAATAATTTGTACCTCATATTTGCATATACCACAACAAGACTGAATAAATTGTAAAACTTTTATCACTTTCTGCAAAGTCAAGATTGCATACATTTCTTCAGAGCAGTAAATGGTGGGATTGACATTTAATCTGCATCACTTGGACCAAGTATTTTGGCCTATTTCTTCTAACAGACTGGGTATAATTAAATCAGGTTTGTTGGCCCTCTCCCCCATACACTCTTTGTTAGTTTATTAGAATCAGAACTCTGTAAAAGCCCCTCAAAAACTTTTACTTTGTCCTTAAGCCGCTATTCTGTATATATTTAGGGCAGGGATTTGTCCATTTAGAGAAAATTTGTGCTAAATTTTTAACTTCCTGGCTGATGAACTTTCACTTTAATATTCCTGCATAATGTTTATGCCTAAACATAATTTTTTTGTATTTAATTAAATACATGAATATTGGAAATGGAAATAGATGATGAACCCAAGGTTAGCCCTTGTTTTCCTTTTTCTTTGGTAAATTTTTGTGTTTTTCTGTAACATCAAACTGTGGAGTATGTATATCACCTCAAATTACCTGAAATGGTGTGATTTAACCTATCCAAACCTTACACACGACTGATACTTCCCAAATGAAGATTAATAAACTTATTTTTCTCTCTTTCATATTTCTGCAAGTTTAGATTGATTTAAGGTCAGTCAGCAACCATGTTTTGATGCATACATTTTGCTGAACGGATAAAAATGTGTTGCGGATTAATTAATCAGAATTTATTATTTACATAGACGCAAATTTAAATAATCCAACCCTTTACATCCTATTGTAATTCTGATAACGTTATAGATGTTTGAATCACAAACGGACATGTTTCCCTTGCCTTGTTTAGCCACTGGAGGCAAAAATAGGTTACAGTTAGATAAACCTGAACTGAGCAAGAGTTTTAGTATAAATCGTCCCTCTTATTTGGACTGTTGTTTGATTCTGATCCAACTGAAACTGTTTAGACCATTTGGACTGGAACTTGATTGCATGTTTTTGTTTCAGTTGGTTGCGTAAAGGTTTCAAATCCATGGAAAATAATTCAATCTGAGTTCAATTGAGATTATTCCAATTAACCATAATACAATCCTGCTGGGGGGGAAAAAACGTTCATATAATTAATAGTTGGATTCAGATAAAATTACAAGTCATCCATTGAATGTTTTTGGATTCAGGCATTCAAACGTGTTATTTTTCCTCTATTCCTTTTCAGCAGCAGTTCCCAAATCTATTTTATTGTCCCACCACCTTTTTCACCATACCTCCAGTTCCAGGTATAAGAAAATATGTGAAACATTCCATCTATATAACGCACCGTGGACAAAATGATGATAATAATAATTAAAAAATGGAATAAACTCAAAACACCTTACAGGTGGGACAGAAATAACATTGACAAATAGGTTCATAGTTCACAAATAAGGGATCTCAAAACAGACACATTTTATTTGAATCAGTTTTTAAATTAGTTCTGGGGAAGTTAAAGGAGGTTAAAGGTGTATTTACCCATATTAACATGATGGATTGGTCTGTAATGTCCGTTGTGAACACTGTTAACAGTGGGCGGTGTGATTAAAAACCGGGTAGCCTGTACTTATTTTTCAGTTATTTTCACAGTTGAAGAGTGACAAATGGTGTGTTGTCTGACATAAGAAAGAAATATTTAAATAACATTTGGCTTGTTTATATAACATTTAGACACTTAACTTTATGGGTCCGCCATTGCTTTTTTAATGCCTAGTTCCCCCTAACGCCACCACGAGGACCACAGTTTGGAAATCCCTGTTATTGAGGGAAACTCGATCATATTGCGTCATTGCTTCATATCATCCTTCTGCTGTCCTCAGAGTTAAATGTTGTGTCAGCACAAAATTTTTTTACCAGTGGCTTGTTACATAAATGCAGATTTAAAGATTGTCGTCCAAAGGAAATCCCATGAAATTTGCCATGCGTTGGATTTAACATGGACCTTTTAGTTATTGGTACACGTTTCGGCTTTTAAAATGAAATCTTCTTGACTTTTATAGGTAGAAGTATCATTTTCAAAATGCACAACAGTACAGAAAAACTGCTCTACATACTGTAAATAAATAAATGGAGCCCATTTATAAAAAATGAATCCTGTTGTCAAACATCTTCCCACACAGACTCTTGTATCCATCCCTTCACAGATGCAGGATCAGCTCTCTTTGTGTTGGTCCAAGGGGACGGACTCACTAATGTGTCTATTCTGTATACTTAAGCTCCACGGCAATCTGCAGTAGTGCTGTGCTTGCTTGTTTATTGGCGAAAGCCTGGGCTTCTCTCCCTCTGCTCTTAGTGAGTTCATACTCGTTCACCGCTCTCTCAGAATATTTGCTCAGACTGACGTTATTGACTTCTCAGTGTGTGCCAACTTTCCCCCCTGTGGACGCCGAGAGCTCAGCGCAGGTTGCGGCCGCTTATTCAATCCTATTGCTGGCCCTGAAAGCAGGCCTCCGCAACCCTGAGCACTATATGTCTAGATGTCTGAATTAGTCAGCCTGAAACATGCACAGTCACACATACGCGCGTTTCTGATGGTCGACTCCAGGTAGGTATTGATCAGAGATTGATTGACCGGCTTCTTGTTATAGGATCGTAGGATGAGGCCTGCAGCCAGTCCGGGAAACTTGCTGACTCCTTCGACATGAACAAATAAAGTGACAGCTGGCACACACACATGCGGCCGCTGGGTTGATGAGTTGTGTGTGCTGGCGTCCTGAGGCCGTTTTTAATGAGACAGTACCTTGTTGTGTTGATTAGTGCTGCGATCTGCAGCTTTACCTGCAAATCTCGAAGAACAGACGCACAAAGGCGAGACCAACAGGGATAGAGAGAAAGACAGAATTGGATGATGGCGATGCTAGACTTTTAACCACTAGTTCCTCACGTTAAAATGTTTTCACCGGTCTGTTTGCTAAGTGAGAATATTTGCACTTATTAGGGTTAGTTTGTCTTTAGGGTTTGAAATTGTAATGTTTTAAAAAATAATCTGCTTAGTGTTTATTTTTCTTTGTTTTTTACTGCTACAAATTCTTTGAAACATTAATTTAGAATGATTAAATGGAGATAAATTTATAATGGCTAATTTACAGTTCTTATTACTGCTTGTTCTAATTGAAATGGGAGTTTAATAGAGCCATCCGTGAGTCATAAGCAAAATACACGTCATTGTATCTGTGTAAGGATTCTATTGCACATTTTCATGTTTGTGGTGCTGAGAGGAATGGAGGAGGAGCCGGTGTTATGGATCCTGCCAGTCTGAGGTCTGTTAGTCAGAAAGTCCAGGACGTAGTTCCCCAGTGAGGCACTGAGTCTAAGAGAAGAGAGCTTCTGTAGCAACATCCGTGAGATGATGGTGTTGAAGGCTGAGGAGAAATCCAGAAACAGCAGATGGAATTCCAGATGGGCGACGGCTGTGTGGAGCATTGATGAGATTGCGTCAACATTGCAGCAGTTCTTCCTGCAGGTGTACTGATTGGGTCCACAACCACGTTGATGGAGTCCTTGATGTGGAAGTTTTAAGAATTGTTGACTGTTTCCTAATTTAGCTCAACTGGATTCCTGTGAATTTTTTCTTGTTCATACTTTCATTTATATTTTTATTTTTTCTAAAAAAAAATACATACAGACATTTACATACATAGTACATCAAATAGTAATTTACATGATATGATATGCATTATTCTTTGTCATTGTCTTTGTTAACACATAAGTTGTATTTATACTGATTTAATTACCGCAATATTTTGTCTTATTAACAAACTCTGATGCTTTTATCAATTGAAAACCACACTGAAAACTAGTGCAGTGCTCCATGTAGATTGGTTCGTATATGTCATTTTTATCACTTTATTTACAGTTACCAGCACAGATGCGATTTGCCATCATTTTTTATTTTTTTTGGCCCTTTAAACTTTTGTTATACAATCATAAACAAAGACTAATACTGAACAGCTTTATCGTGTGTCCAGTCTAGTTACTAAAGTGGTGAACTTAGGACCATAAAAATGGAAACCGTGTTAACAATAAATTCATATTGGCAAACATGGACTATTCTATTATTCTGATTTTTTGTTGTTTATTTTTTACAATTTTTAGAACAAATATTTATTTCAAAGTCAGTCTAGTAATGAGTTTGAGGTTGTTGGGTCTTCAATAAAATCCGATTTGACAGGGAATTAGGACCAGAAATTTGAAGCATCTCCTGAAATTATCTTACTGGAAAGACGTAATGATCCCATTAAGAAAAGGTTTGCCTGTCTGATTGTTTCCTCATTAACAAGCAGCTAGTCTTGCTCCCCTCGACCTTAAGGGGTCCGCAGCCCCATCCAGCCTGCCATAGCCGGGGTCGCTTCCTCAATCCGATCTAATTGGGCACGGGGCAGGAAGTGGCAGTCAGCTAGCTCATCAGATGTGCACCTTAATAAGTGGGTCGGACGGGTGGCAGGCAGCCAACCAGAGAGGTGAGGGATAATGATTATGTGCAGCGTCACTGGTCCAGGTGGGAATTGATGGAAGTTAATCTACTATTGCATTAGTTTGAGAGGGGGAGGGGGGGTGATCAGGCACCCACACATATACAAAACATGCAGCATGGACACAGATATTATTAGGGAGACAACACAGAAACACACTGCTGCTCCTTTGAGGCTGGGTAGACAGATGGGAGGTTGTTGCTAATAGGACACACGCTAAATAGGCTAAGGGACTGTTCCCAAGGAAACCAAACGACTGTGCATGTGTGCAAGGAGACAAACAGCACAATAGATTGGTAGCGCACTGCAGTTACTGTTTGCATAATGTGTGTGGTTAAAGGGTGGCATGTTTCCTGATCTGTGTGCCCACTGTGGACTGTTTGTGCGAGACAGATGTGGTCAAAGGGATGTGCGCTTGTTTAACTCTAGTAAATCAAACTGTCAAGGCGATAATAAGAGCCACCTGGAGCTTGCTCCACACGCAGACACTCCAGAGCCTGGATCCTATGGAGAGCACGTGTATAAAGCCATAAATTCATTCTTCGTTTCTACACCTTTTTGTGTAGTAAGGAGTTTGGTTACTTATTGAAAAAAAAATGTTGACTAACCTCATACTGTACATCAGGTTGGTAAGCAAATGTATGAAAACACCAATACTTTGTACTTGGACATAAAGAGTTTCCTATTTTCTCCTGTTTTACTGTAAAGTTTTATTTAAATACCAGAGAGATTAAGAGCTTTTAAGAAAACTTAGCTGTCTTCAAATTCAGACGTTTGAGTACTTAGATTATGTCTTAACAGTTTATGATAACATTCTTGTGAGGTGTAAGAGGCCCACACGTGGATGTATTCTGAGTTAACGCCTCAAACCGTCTGATTAGTATGATAAATAAAATCAATAGAAATCAAGTAGGATATGTTAAGGAGAAGTAAAGTCATGCATTTTTCAAGAGCCCGATGTTGCTGCATTTATGAGTTCAAATGATTTTACTGAAGTAGGAAACACCATTGGAATGTCCTACCATTATGCTTTTCTGGAAGGAGATTGGTTCTGCATCTATAAAGGTCATTTTGTTTCTCTGTGGAAAGTAACACAACAGTGTTGAGGATAGAAGTTTTTTTTGTACTTGTACCCATTAATCACAGCTTTCCTTCCCTACTTGTTAACTCAAACTGCTTGTTTTTTTTAGGTACCAGGGCTAAAGCGTCGGTTGAGGTTCTCAAAGTTGATCCGATGTCATTGTCTGACTGCAAATATTTCCATGTTAAAAATGTTACGAGTGTTTCTTTTGGGTGTTCCTTAGATTCCTCGAGGAATTCAGTTTCTATTTAAGGCGATGTATGTTGGGAACCTTACTACCAGGGGGCCTGTTTCTGGTTGTTTTTCAGGTTGGAACCTGCTATTTGAATATATATATATATAAACATATTTCCACACCTCCAGACACTCTGACAATAATGATTACTGACTAAAGTTTTGGGTTTATTAAAGTAATTTAGTGTCTTAAAATATTACCCTCTTGCATCTTTATCTCTCACTTTGCTGCAGCTCTTGAAGCAGGCAGTAACAATGGTTAATAAATAAGTCTTAAATTGGCCAGGAAAATATGAAATATTGCTCTCAAACTATTGGTAACAGATGCTGAGTGGAAATATATGTGTGGGAACCAAACAGAAAGTATTAAACAGTTCAAACACTGGCATGCTATAGATTTGGGAAACATGCACGTGTTGAGTTTGGAGCGCCGAGTACTCCAGATTAATACCAGGTGCAAATTAGTTGACGAAAGAAATGGGACGCTTTAAAGAGCTTAGGTCAGGACCGTTTCATTCTGTTGCACTATATGTGTGTTGGCTCCTGGAAAATGGGGAATAGATTACTGCTGTCTGTGCTGGGCAGTGGTGATGGTTAATGATGTATAATGTAATAGATGAGCGTTAAAAACACCCTTTATTTTGCAGTTTTTACACCAGCTGGTTATGATTTAGTGGACCGGGTCACCAAACCGTTGAAGTCTGAGCTTACATTTAGGCATTTAACATCTCAGAGGCTGGCTTTCGCAAACACAGTTGACCTTTTAGAATTTGGGAGAAATCTACCTTGAATGTTACTTATTGCCATATTACCCCCAGTCCTGCGCATTCATTTGAGGCGTTCTTTTACAGCATTGTTGTTCAGTTTAGGCAGGTTAAAGCTGAATTTGTGTTAAATATTTAAAAGCTAAAAATCTTTCTCCTTTGATCAGTTTTTCCAGTAAGGTTTAGACAATATTCTTTACGATGTAACTCTTCAGTAAATAATCTGATTATGATTTTATATGAAATCAGGAACCTGGCTTTTGCTGACTCATAAGCCATTCGTGTTGTCCCTGGTTTCATCAGCTTTATCTTAAATTGGCTGAATATTCAGAAAGCAGCTCTTATTTACATGTATTTAATTAGTTATCTAAATCATGGCTGTGTTTTAAAGTGCTAGTCTTTTAGTTTTTTAGTCATATATTTATCTGCTTAAATACATGGGCTGATGAACCTGTTCATCATCCATGCTGGTATACGTTAACAGCATGCATGTATGTTATATATATTTCATTTGATGACGCGTTGGCCATAGTAAAGGTCATCCTCAAAAACAAGACTTGCTTAATAACTCTGGAAATATTTATTATTATACAGATGCTAGTCTAAAATAATACAAGGAGGTTTTTTACAATTTTCACTATACCTAATAAAAATGTATCCATGTTAGCAATTTTTATTTTAAATGTCGCCTTAACAAACTGAGGAAAGAATACACAATAGGCTTATGCAGGATTAATACAAGATTGAACCCAACTGTAGTTTTTCAAGCACTGCTTACATCATGGACGTCCTTGGGGTGGTTGAGTACATAAATCCTCTTTGGGCATTTTATTTGCATCAGTTGTTAGAATACAGTGATAATAAATAAAATCTGAACAAACTTGGTAATGAGAAATTTTGTTGCTGCAATCTTGTCAAAAATCCAACAAATCCAACGATTTGCTTTCATTTCCTTTTCTAAAACATTATCACGTGCTCACGCAAGTATAAATTGTTTTATTTTTTATCACATTTTGTGCATAATTTGGTTTGTTTACATCACTGTCATATTCACTCTGCTTTTTTTCTTTCTTTCTTTTTTTCATTCTTTCTTTCTTTTGTGTGTCAAAGCACCAGCAGTAATTGACAGTTAAATGTGAATAGGACTGATAAGTGGCCATACAAGAGTGTGTGCGTATTGTTCAAACTTACATCCACAAGCTGTCCGATCTATAAGCCTCTTCTGTCTCCCAGTGTCTCACTGGCCTTCTCTAATTAGCTCTCCAAATCAATTGGGGTTTATTTTATGGCCTTGTCAGAATGTTGTCAAAGAAACTGTGCAAGTTTTACAACCCACTTTGCAGAGAGAGGTTTGATACAAAAAGAAACCATAGTGCCGCGGATCATCTGAACTCAAGATTTAATTGTTGAAAGTCCAAATAGAGCATATTAGATGCTGTAACTGAAGAGACTTCTTGTGTATTGCATGTTTAAACCCGGATTGCGTCAGCTCTCTCCAACAAAAATCCAGTCATGCTTCCGGCATCTTTTGTTATATGCAAAAAGCCTGGACCGCGGCCATACCACAACCGTCTCGTGTTGTTGTTTTGGGGTTTTTTTCTTGCTAACTCTGAAAGTTAGCAAGGCTTTCATTAGGAAAAAAAAAAAAACTGTTGTTGATAATCCAAAAGTTTCATTGCATCTCTTAGTACTCTCTTAGTACTTAATGAAGGGTGGACAATAACTTATATTATGGCAGATGTGGGCCAGTTTCTTTTATATGTTGGTTTTGATTTTACTATTAAATTTAAAAATGTGGTTCTTTTGTTAAGTGGGTTCAATCTAATGAATGGCAGCAATCTATTTTAAAGCATTAAAAACATTTGTCAGTCCCATGCAGCCATGACCAGAGTGCAGATTGGTTTTATTTCTAAGCCAGTGTTAAGATTTAGTCCCTGGTACAAGTCAGATCAGCTCCATAAACCCTTTGGAATGGGTCTTGAAACGGGTCCACTGGACGGTTCTAACTTTTGAAGCAGTACCTGTATTCTGAGCTTTTTATCTTAGCCAGGGGTGCAAATCTTGCACGTTTTTGGAGAAGGTTTATTGCAGCCGCTAGGATCTTATTATTATTATTGTGTGTGACAACTGAAGTAAAAAAGAAAAAAGGTCAAAGATCTCACCTAAAATACAAAGCTTTGCAAAGTCATGTATGTAATAAGACTTTTGTCCCTAAACCAAATTTTCCTCTGCAGTACATTTTTGTTATCTCCTCTGGAATGTCTTAGTCTAACCTAAAGTGAAGCCCTGAAGTTTCAGTGGAATTGGCTCAACCTGGCTCTTACTGCTAAAGCAGCACATGCTGAACACGGTCTTTCAGTGTTTGTCCGGTCTCTGACGGAAGCAGGTATGAAGTGCCAAATTCTATCAGACAGGGATATCTGTGCCTTTGTTTACTCTACTCAGATCCCGCTCCCCACTTTTAGCCAGAAGACAAATGCTGCCTGAAAACTTGGCAAACATGTCGGAAATGAGATTTGTTATCGCCTCTCGATTCCAGCTCGCCTGGCATACAGATGTCACCGGCAGAGGGGTGTGAGTTTGTGTGTTTGAGTGTGATTCTTAGTATGTCAGCCTTTGCTCGCTCCTGTTTGTCTGCACATATTTGTCTTTTTAGCCAAGTGCTTTTTATGATGTAAATTTGCAAGTGCACCCATGTGTGCGTCCTTTATACAGAACAGCTGCGTTGTATCAAACAATCAGAACAGCAGCCTCTCTGAGGACATATCGTCTGCATGCATTCATTTTTCTTTCAAATTCTAATATCTTTATGCTGAGAGGCAAAGCTGCAAATCAAGTCTCCAGTCACAACATTGCGCTTCAAAGGCACATAATCAAGGAATAATTGAATACTTATCAGTATCAATCAGAGTTTTATGAATGTGGTATTTGTCTTGAATGCCTTTTATGACGTTCCAACAAAGCAGTTCTTTCAGAGTGCGCGTCTTTTGGTACATCCATAATCTTTTTGGGAAGCATCAGTGTGTGTTGGCATCTTTGTGTGTACTTGGGTTATGAATGTGCATCTAAAAAATTCAAGATTTGTTTCTCAGATATATTTGAAATCATAAAGTCAAAACACTGTGGTTATTTAATAATACGTAGTTTGATACAAATAAGCAGGGGTATATAAAAAAAAAACTTTTTAACATTTATGGAGATATCTGAGGAACAATCAGTTTTTTTTGTTTAAAAGCTCCACTACAAGCTTCAAAAGCCTAACAAGGAACTGGGTTTGTGAATTTGCATTTGGCTAAATGGTCTACAGACAAGAAAAAGAAAGACAATATATGAGAAATAGGTAAGTCTTGAATATGAGGCCATCAAAAGTGAGTCAAAATCTCTCTACCAAAGTCAAACAGCTTATTCTTTCATCAATTCTTCTTTGTTATTGTTTATTGTTTTGGATGTTTGAAGTCAAAAGAAGGAAGACCTTTTAAAAATATAACAGTTCGTTGTAGTCACAAACTAAGGGTCTTAGTGGTGACCTGTGAAACTCTTGAATACCAGAATAGCCTGGTCATCAGCAGTTGTCCCTCAATGGTGATGCACTAAACTTTACCCATTTCTACAATAACCATCTTTTCTTTCCAGGACATCTTCTCTTGTACTTGAATAAATTTCAGGTTCCAGACAAAAGGCTTCTTTAGTTCTAAACATGGGTCGGAACAATCAGGCTTTTAGGTTTTAGTCAGAGCAGTTGGACAATTTGGGTCGTTAGGGTCACCAATAGGGACGTCAAGGTCACATGAGTCACTGGCCCTACCATCCATTCATTTCAATGTTTTGGTCATTGTTACTTGTTAGAAAGAAAGAACCTGATTGTTGGATTTTCATGCTTAACATATTTGGCTTCTTTCACCTCTCTTAAGATTTGTCCAAAATATGCATATTCTATTTTTTCAAAAGTTGTCCTTTTGTCTTTGCGATATAGATGAACTTCTGACCTGATAAACGTAACTATTCTAATTTGGTACAATAGATTTTCTTTAATGTAGAGCTTTGAATATCCCATAGAGAATGTGTTTGAGCTCAGGGCTAGTATTAGACCCTCATCAACATAGATTAGATCTCTGGCAGAAGACTGACCCGTATGTGTGTCCAAAATATTTGGAGGACCCGACCATGTTTTCTGATTTCAGGAGAGTTTTCATCAGGCTCAATAATCAATATTTCAGTTTAGCTGGTATCTTGCTGTAAGCAACTTAGATTGAATCAGTTTTTAATCTCAACTAATGAATTACTTGGAAGTGACAGTATAAGGGTGTAAGTATATGCCTCAAAATATTTTATGATATTTATATTAAAACATAATGTACAGTAAGAAATGGGTTGGGCCCGAAACAGATCCCTAGGGAACACCATAAGGCAATGGTTTATTTATGCAGATCCTAGGATACCTCTCTGAGAGGTAGTATGTAAACCACTGTAAAAAATAAAATAGAAAACACTTATTTAATCCGAATTCCTTTAGTCCTTTAGCAAATGTTTAATATGACATTATTTTTCGGGAGATAACTAGCTACAACTTTTTATTGAAACTTGGACACAAAAGGATTTTTTTGTCCATTCTTGCACCATACCAAGGAATTAGGATGAGATGTCTGTTAAATCCAATTTATAACTGCTTGTTTAAACAGCTTGGGGACTTTAAAACCCAAGTCCTAATAGCCTGATACACAAATACTTGTTGGTTTTATAGGATCAAGTAAAACAATGTAGTCTTGCAAAGTGACAGATTCAAAAGCTGAGCAGACATAAGGAACAAAATCCAAACTATTATTCTTGACAAGGCCTTGCTGAAGAATAAATCCTCAACCTTATGTTGGCAACTATGTCTGAAAAGAATGTCAAAAACTGATTGCAATCAGCCTCAGAATTGACTGGAACATAGGAAACATCGGGAGCCACAGTTTTCCTATGTGTCTCCAGCAGGGCTAAATGAGTTGTCTTTTTAAAAGGTTATTAGGTTAAAAAAAATACATAGACTGAACCATTTTGAGATACTCGTTAGTGAATGAATTGATTCCTTCAGATGTGGTTGATTAACTTCAAGCTTTTTTTCCAGAAACAAGTCTATTTCCTGAGAATATCTCCTGAGTTTGTAGAAATATTTAATCATCCAAGATCAAACTTTTGAACTTGAAAAAACGTTTTACCTATATGTTCATTAAATAGTACCTTCAAATTTGATGTACACTTTTTAATTAATAAATTGCAAATATTTTATGAGATTGATCAAATCATTAAAATTTCAATTGCGGCAAGAAACTGAAAAACAAAAAACTGTTACAGTTTTGTTTTGAGGCTCCAGACCATTTTTATTTTAGCAGAGAAGGGGCAGAATGGATTACAAATGTTGGAAATCACTCTACTCGAGGAATTCATGAAGAAACAGCCTCACACCTTAAATAGCAATTTTGGATGTTCTAAAATAGTAAACGTTCTGTTTCCACCGAGCTTCTGTGCAAGGCACTAACTCACAGCTCCTTAACATAGCAGATATTTTTGTTTGAACGCCCAATAACAGATGGTTAATTAGTTTTTGGCCAATAGGTGCAGAAACACGTGGCAGTTTGCATGCTGAAAAAAAAAAGAAAAATACTACGATTACTTACACGTGTCAGCCAGGATTTCTCTAGACTTCTGGAGGGCCACATGAAGAAAAATGGTGTCCTTAAATATTATTTTTGTATTTTCTGTTTAGTTTTTCAATCAAAGCACTTTTTCGAAAATTCCATCTAATGAAGAGACAGCTATTGATTAGTACCTGAAGTTTGGTAGGGTGAGGTGTTAATTAGACACCCCTGGTCTAACCTTTTGACAGTCATTGACAGAGTCTGGGGGTGTTAATCATTTGTTAAGCATTTGCTGACGTGGTTTTGGGAGAATCCCATTTAATCATTTTTGTCTGTTCGTTCTTGTCTAAACTTTGGTGCAAAGGTCCTCACCTTATATTTTACTTACTGATTTTTAAAAATTTTATTTTCATGTGTTTTACATTAGTGGAAAGCTTAGAATCTACAACTTTTAGAATCTGCAAGCCACTCCAGGAAGATAGAGACTTAGTTTTGTTGTTGCCAGTAACATATATGCATATTCAACTTTAATATCATTAACCTTTTAACACTGATTTCAGTATTATTCAGCCCCAGGGAGAAGACCGGATATAATATTTCACCATATATGTGTGGTGCCAGTGACATACTCTTTCAATGATAAATGGCTTGTTTTTCAATGATCCCCAAATCGTTTATCAAACTTCGTTTAATTATTTATCCTTTCACACACACATTTAGTCTGTAAGGCCGGCACCTTGTGGCCACAGCTGTCTTGAAGCAGCATCCCTTTGGTTACAGGAATTGTATTGATGTGATGTTGGGCTGCATTACATGTCATCAACATGGAGAGTAAAGGTCTCTCCAATATAATAATGGTTGAGAAAAGGTAGTTAAAATTAGATGATATTAGAAGGTCCCAAAACAAAGGGACCTGCTATAATCTTTCAAAATTTGTCCAATTTAGACAGGAGAAGACAAAAGAGCCGGCAAACCTTTTATCATAGTGTTAAAATATCTGAAAGGTCTGAGAGCTTCTGTAGCTTTGCTCCCATTGTGAGTAATTTCATTTTAGGAAATGCAAACTTAATACAAACATCAGTTCCAACTGGTTTTATGCATGTGTTTACAGTAATTTGATTCTGTGGGATGCAGAGCGCATGCAGCTTCAGTATTCTCCCGCCTACCTACACATGAATGTGTGTTTATTTCCCACAGTTGCGCCCTAGCTGAGCCGAAGTGGTGTTTAATTACAGCTGTAGTAGCGGAGAGCCACTCGTCGTGTTTTTTAACCTTGTCGTTTGCACAGGAGTGCTTCCGAAATTAGCAAACATCGCATTATACAGATATTTCCAATCCATCTAACAGGACCGGCAATTTGAGCTCACAGGTGCTGCTTTGGTTAAGCGGCGCTCTGTGAAACATAATTCGCCATGTGATTGGCTTCATTGTTGCAGCTCCCGGCTGTTTATGTGTCAGTCCGTCCAGCTGACACGGCCGAGAGGATGGAAGGACGGCTGAATGCGTTTTCGGATGTCATGCCTCCCCTTGAGGCTAGATAAACAAGCGTATTGAAGTGCAGGCATGAAGAAATTCTCACTCTAAATAGTAACTTCGTGTCTTTTTGTGATTCAGTCCGAATTTTAGGTACCTGCCTGGAATCCTAACAAGAAACCGATATGTGCAAATCCTGCCAGTCTCCTTCCCTTCTCCTCTTCCCAATTGATAGCGGCTAGTGCAATGGTGCTTGTTTACAGCGCTGCAGAGTTAATTAGGCCTTTTATGGCTGATTTACAGCCTGACGGCCAGACACAGAAGATGGTTACTGTGTTGTCCTTGTTTCCCACTCAAGGACTTGTCAAAAAGCGTTTTACAACACCTAACTAATTCAAGAGCACAAGCGCATGCAAGTGGTCCTCTCAACTAAGACGACAACAACCTTTCTGTCTCATAAAATAGGGTGAAAAACTGTTAAAACATAATTGTTTGCTGTCTCGGCTATATATGTTGGCAACAAGTAAAAAGCAGCTGACACATATTTAAAATAATAATAAGGCAGTTCAAAAAATCTTGGTGTTACATGTTGAGCTCACCAAGTCTTCGTAACAATCACTAGACAGCATCCGCATGCTAAACAGCTCTCGAGAATTTGCTGTTCCAAACATATAATGCACAGCTTTTTAATCTTTATAGATAGTTTAATGGTACCTGTGGCCAAATGTTGAGCTTTCACAAAATACAGGAAAAAGAATTTCAAGCTGGGTTTGTGGAATCAAAAGATCAACAGTTTAGTATGGAGGATATCTGTGACGCTGTGGGCCAGGTTCTCTTTGGGTGGACTTTTATCAGAATGTTGAATTTAATAATTTTGTCTCTCAGTAGAAGAAATGAAATAAAAAAATAGGACGGATACCATTTGTTAAACGTAAAGTCAGCCTCCTTGGTGTGGTAATGTTCTTAGGAGGTTAAGAGGATTTATCCTGCAACCCAGTGCTTTCCAAATGCTTTTAGCTTGTGACCCCCGAATAAACATCTCCAGATTTACAACCTGGCACCCCCCCCCCCAAAAAAAAACTTATTTCATTATTTTTATTTTTAAAAAACAAAGCGAAATATGAATATTTATAGTAATTTTTTTTTTTATAATATTCCCTTATTTAATTTCATCATTTAAAGCAAATAGATAACATTATTTACTGCGACATTTAAACATACGTTTATTTTGTTTTGTCCTTGTTGGCTGTCCACATGCCTCAGAGGTCACATTACTGTGATTCAAATAATCTTTTTGTGACCCCTCACTTTGTGTCTCGCATTCCAAATAGGATCCCTTCTCCCACTTAGGGTGGTCGGTTCAAATCTTCAGTCCACCCATCTCAATTCCTTTGCTGTTGAATCATTAAGCATCAAACGTCCCTCAATTTGCTTGATGCCGTCAATTAAATGACAAGGGTAGCTTACCACTATACTTAGTATGAATGAGTGTAGTAAAAAGCGCAGTACATTTACCATTTTCATATTTTCCAGTGATCATTTTCTGCCTCTTAATTATCTTGAGACATTGTATAACGAAGAATTTTCAAAGGTGACGCAAAGTCACATCTTTAATTCTTCCCATTGGAAATTGTCAGGGTTAAACATAAATTGCTGTCTGCTGTGCATCAAGGCTGAACAGATAGAAACTGATGATATATAAAGTATAGCATCAAAGAGAAAAAAATGGCTTTGCCCACTTGGTTTACGTTTAACTGTTATGTAGTCCAACATAATATGTAAAAATGCTGCTAATCGTCACGTTTCCCACATAACAGTTCAGAGAGGATGAGTTGTCCATCTGAGCCACACCGTCTGATCCGAGCTGACGTCAGCAGGAAGCTCTCAGCAGTGCTACCGAGCACAAACTGTCGTCTGAGCAGCTTCAGCAGAAGCTCTGACGGCTAACAGGAGCAGACATCCCGTTAGGCGGCGCGGCAGCCGGCTGGCACGGCGAGCCGTGGCCTCCGGAGTGGCTGGCTGAGCCGCTTTAGCCACAGGTGGAATATTCATTCATGCTTAAAGAGCCTGACACCGGCGCGCTGGCAGCCGCCGGCTCGCTCCCACAACACCTGACAGCTAGTTAATGTCGGCGTGAAGCCTCTTTCAGAAACAGGAGAGGACACAGAGGTACAAGAGTTGCTTCTGTTTAGGGAGAAGTGACACGGTGTGGAAGCTGCTGACATTTAGAAGTAGCTTATTTGCTTTTCCTTTCTATTACCCTTCCTAACTTTATTTCTTTGATACTGTTTCCCTTCTCCTTTATCCTACATTGTGTGTTTTGTTGGCCTTTTATTGTTGCCATGCTTTTTCTCTAGATCATATATGTTAACGTCTTAGGGAACAAGTTCATAGGCAGATGTCCAAAAGCTTTCAGATGAAAGGGAGTGTCTGGAAGAACTAAGAATGAGTAAATATCTTTTGATTGAATGTATTTGACACCTAGAAGTAAAGGAAATTTCATTTTATACCTTTAATCGTTTCTTCACAACCCTATGACACTTTAACTATTAACTGACTTAATGACTTATCTTTCCTCAACAAATACAAATTTATGTGCAAATAAAACACTAAACTCTGAAATAAAATATAAAAACAGATTTAATGCTAAACAACGTTTGCTGAATTGTTTTTATTTTTGTACGAATAAAAGTTGAAAATTTAATCGAATGTAGAATTCATCAGTCATATAAAAAATTAACAGTAACATACATCAAATTGATGGGATTCTTTTTTTTTCAAAGCTTTTAAAGTCTGTCAATTTAAATATTTGTATCATGCAAAAAACAAAAAATGTTGAATGTTTTTTTTTGTGTTTTTTACACTTACAAATATATAAAGCAACCAAAACATAACATTTGTGTTTGGTTGACTAATTCCAAGATAAGACTTTACTCATTTTCAAATTAGTTCTATTCTGTTCCTCAAGCATTAAAAATAAATTTGTTTGTATTAAAATGATGATAACATATTGAGGCTAATGCATTTAACCTTCTCAGGGAATATCTTATGATGCACTTCACATCAAGAAAATAAGCTACAAAGGTCTACATTCTTATTCATGCAACATTAGAGTGTTAGCTTTTTATTGCTAGTATATTGACAAGGACACTTTAAATCAAGCGATAGAGATGAACCACTCTCTTCTTGGTGTTAGAAGCATTTTAGCACTTCTCCTTTCGGTGGGTTTCAGAGAAGTAGAATCCAGGTAGACTCCATGTTGTGCTGTTCTTTACCTAAATAAATTTACCGGTACATTTTCCTCTGTGTGGTTGTCAAAACCGGTCTTAATTGTATCTACAGTAGATCGGAACTGGAGTTGAAGAGTTTGTGAATCCAGTCACAGAAAGTAATCTTTCATCCCGAGGCTCCCGTCTGTGTGATCTTTGGTATTTGCTTTATGCCTCTGAGCAGAGCAGAGACGTATCAAAGGGCACATCTTGTCTCTCTGTCTGTTCTTTCTTAAAAGTTATGCTATTTGGTTAAAAAATGAAACTATTTTTAAGCTTTCAAATTAACAGCTTGTCCTGTCATTGCTGGGTCTCCTGAGGAGGTTCTATCTGATGTGAGCATGACATGGAGAGAGAATATCTGGCAGAAAAACAATCAGCGCAATGATTATTACTACATTCTATGTAATTAACTACGATTTCTTCTGTCCATGTTTGCTAGCGAAACAGGTGGCTATCCCCCCCAGCTAACTGTAGAAACAAAACCCCATTAACATTTTTTTTTGATGATGTGCAAAAACTGGAAAATGGGAGTCGTGATAAAGAGTTTAATGAGCATATTTGTGCCACATTGGATATTCTCTAAGGTAAAGACTCCAGCAGTACTTGAAGATTGTAAAAAAAAATCCCTTTTTTGACTTTTTCAGCTGGGGAATTTCATCTGAGTTCATTACTAAAACACCAGATACTTCTGTGGTTTCATGAAAAAAAAAAGTACCAATCACACTGAAGCATGCTGACCCATCAGCATTGAAGGTGGCGTTTGCTCACTGACTGAATCCAAAAAGTGGAATCGCTTCAGGTTTAAGAGGAAGGGTAATTAACTTCTACACAATAAGTTATTATTAGTGTAAATTACTTTTTTTCATTAAAAACAAACCATCAGGTGTTTTCTAATGACCCTGATGAAGCTGAAACACGTTGATCTACCTGTAAAATTGTTACTTGACTCAAAGTATTGAGTCAAAGTATACGCATGGTCAAATCTTACTCAAGTAAAAGTAAAACTCCAATTTTAAATTTTTAACAACTTTTAAAACATTTTACCTATTAAGAAGTACCAAATATATTTTCTAATGTCATTAAATTGGCTTATTGTTTTCTAAATGCATTTGGAGAGATGGATCTACATCATCTCTTTCTTTCTTTTTCTTTGGTAGGTTGCTTTTTACATTTGGTGTCATACTAACACATGACACATGAACTATTTGAATATTTGGGTTTGAATTCCTGTTGAAAAAGACCCTGTTTATTAACAAGGTTGTGCCTTGTGTTTTTTTATAACAGCATCCTTTCACTGCATCTCTTTCTCCTTACATCTTCCATGGTGTCCCAATTTCCTTCCGCCTTTTCTTTGTAACATTATTGTATTTCTATGGCCTTTTTGTTTTGATTCCATTGCTTTGCAAACCTATTTATATCCTTTTTACCTCATTAACCAATGTGTTTTATTCTGTTTAACAGCCAAATAAGAGGTCCCCTGTTTCGTAAATAGAGTAAAAGTGTGCAATTTGATCTCCCTATAAGTTTAGCTGTGGTGTAAAGGGCCATATCTCCCCCACAGTGAAGTACGGTGGTATTATGCAATGGTAATGTTACTGTTCAGCGATAAAAGCTGGTCAGAGTTGATATTGGTTTATTTCAAAATAGTCTAGTCAAGTCCAGACCTAAATTCGAATAATGTGTATCAAGACCAATCTTGGTTTCTTTTTAAATGAAAAACTAGCAAAAATCTTGAGAGCAACTAGAGACTTTAAAAGGTTTACAGCGAGAAGATGAACATGAACTGCTTCCCACAAAGATTTCTGTATCCGCATTCGTCCTCTTTAAATAAGCAATAGTTTTCGATTGTCTATTTTAAGAAATGCCAATAAAAGATGTTACATTTTGAGACTTATTATTACTTTTCCAAGAATACCATAGTACAATTTTTAAACCAATTATTGTTATAAGATTTGCATGTCTTGTTGATGTTTATCTTTTTTATAGTGACCATGATAGACAAACAATTCAAATGTAGCAAATAATGATTTTTTGCACTTTAAAAGAATAAATCCATGACCAGAACAGCTGTCTTTCTTTGCATTAAAAGACACAAGCCATCCATTCATTGAGCGTTTAAATCGCAAAATCGGATGATGATGGACGTTTTGTACAGTGAGTCGAATTTTTTCTTTTACTATGTGATAGGGCCCCATCATTATTGTTTAATTCTTTTCTGGTTAGCATCGCAGTAGAGCATCTTAAAGCAACACTAAAGGAGGTTGAGTTTTGGTCGATTTTGGCAGCTAGTGGGCAAAGGTGGTCCTGTTTTATGTTTTGCTTGAAGGAAGACTGCATTTCCCATGAGGACCAGCGCATAGAGTTGTAAAGTCCTGATCTCCTGCAGTTGGATTGAAGTACATTTCTGTTTCCAGTAGCTGTGTGAAGGATGATACAGATGAGTTAATTAATTTAATTGTGGCTAAACAATGTCATATTATGATGTTGAAAATAAGACTGCCATAAAGTCAGCACATTTGTGGTTGTTTTGTGTGCCAGGGTTCGTGCCACCCTCCAAAAAGTTGCTTAGTAACTGTTTGCAAGAAAACTAGATGGTTCTTAACCCACATATTTGCAGCTGGTAGGGCTGGATGCTTTCTTAAAGACTTATTAAAAGTTACATCAGTTACATCTCCGTTTCTGACCAGATTAATAGAAGCTGGTTGTTAATCTCATTGGAGATATGTATTTTCTTGCATACAGCTTTATTCCAAAATCCGGCTCCATGGAAGTCATGCAGACAAAAACTTAAGACCAAACATTTGTAAAACAAATACAAACTGAATAATAAACTGTCATACGGGTTTAAAAGTCAAACGACTTTCTGTTGAAATCCGTTCCCCTTTTCTCTGTTTTTTCGGTGTAGCAGCTGATGAGAGAACGGCAGCAGATGGCCAGTCGTCCCTTCGCTTCGGTTGCTGTGGCGCTGGAGGTGGGCGGCAACCAAATGGAGCTGCAACAGGTCAGAACAAAGCTGCAAACACTGGCACGCTCGCAAAAGTAAACGAAAACAAACAAAACTCCCTGAATAAATTCATTAGCAAAATTCTTTTGAATATATATATACAGTATATATATAACTTTAAATTAACCTTTAGTTTCTGCAAAATAAACGTTAAAGATGTTTTTGTGAAGATTTACCCAACAAACCCATTTTAAAATGGTAAAAATACCAAAAATATTACAACGTTTACTAGAATATGTTTACTCTTCTTTGTAAAGTAGTTTCTCTGATTTTTATTGTGTATGTGATACCCCTGTAATACCAAAATATCTATCTTGGAGTGTCAGGGAGAAGGTTGTTGCAAGTTTTCATTCTGATAAATAATTCACAAAGGTTTAAAAAATAATTTGAATGCACCCATCCTACCATACTGATAAAGGTCTGCAGGTGGAGAGCAGTCAAAGCGAGTCTTCTAAAGCCCGTGTCCTGCATCAGTCACATTTTTGGATTCCCTCGAAGTTTACTCTGAATATCTTTGTCTAACTAATGTTAGCTGACAAAACTGATTGCTAAGAGTTAAATTCCTAAAGCATAAATGCAAAGATGATGCTAAAAAAACAACAACGGTGGCCTTCAAATTAAAAGCACACTGATGAAACTTGCATTTTTACTATATGGGTTGTAAAGTTACCACGTCTGCTGTAGGATCAATGTAATGTAAAGCTGGTTTTTGGTTCTTAGTGGGTTCCAGATTTCCAGATCCACTGTAGTTTCTTTGTCTGTGTCTGTTCTTGATATAGCATGTTTTAACTGAGGATTTCTTATATCCAGACTAAACAGGCAGTTTACTTTAGTTTAAGAGCCAGGTTTACCCCAGGTCAAACCAAAGTTTTCACTTACACTTCTGTTGCAGCGTATGTCTAATCTTGTGTCAAGCTAATGTTCTGTGACATGTTACTCTTTAGTTGCCAGGTGTTCACCAATAAATTGGCTCATTATACAACGCATGCCCGACAACAAAAGGGACAAAATTAATTTGAATAACCTTGGCTGCATAGAATTTATTTCAATTAACCAATGGGTCCTGAAAGCTGTAATTTACTATTGAAGGTGACCTTTGATCTCTGAGCGAATGCCACAGCAGAAGCGAAATCCAGCGGCAACATGAAAAGTTTGCAAGTTCTTTTAGTTCAACTCCAGGTTTCAAGTCTTTCAGGGGCAGGTTAGGTTTCAAACCACTGAATGTGTAATCCAAAATTCTATGGGGCAGGTCTAGGGTTTGTTAGGGGCAAATCCAAGTTAAGTCTCAAAATTTGGAAGGTTAAATAAAAGCCAAACATTCTGGGAAGTTAGTCCAAAAAGTCTAAAGCTTTCGGAAGTCAAGTTCAAATTGAAATCTTTTAAGAGGCGAGGTGTTGAATAATACACTCTGGGTGTATTATATAAAATACCTTGGTTTAATTTTACTAATTTTGAACTATATTTAGTATTATGAAACTTCACTTATTTGATTTAGTTCTATTCAATCTTTCTGACCCCTGTGCTCACACTGTCGACTGTTTTACTAAATACTGCATTACATTTGATTTTTGGAGAGGAATTTGCAAGATTATTAGAAAGCCCTATTTGAAATGTTTAATCACTGAAGTTATATTTCTGTACAGAGAACCATATTAGCCAATTTTATCTTGAATGGGAAAAGTTATTTCTGTTTGTAATGAATCCAAACTGCGAGAGACTCAAATGTCAGACTTACATTTACATGGATTTAAAACAACCTGATGTAATTTTAACCTTGTCCAGTTTGAGAAAC
The DNA here is from genome assembly GCA_032876305.1 of Orestias chungarensis. NCBI lineage: Eukaryota > Metazoa > Chordata > Actinopteri > Cyprinodontiformes > Cyprinodontidae > Orestias > Orestias chungarensis. The sequence goes on along the minus strand of JAVLVB010000624.1, from coordinate 284,005 downwards.
GTTGAGAGGTCATTACAATGACCAATCATTAGTCAACAGGCTAATAAATGAAATCCTGCTGGTAAATATGTGACTTTTCTTTTAGCTTAATTGTTCTCCCATTTACAAATATACCAACTAAACTTGAGGCCTATTTCAAGAATCTCAAGTCTCCATACTAACTCCAAGGCTCAAGTCATCCTCTTCCACACTATTAGATATACTGTGTAGAGTTTATAATGGATAAACGTTTGTAACTAATGGTTTTGGAACAAATGAATGCATACAATAGACTGTTGGTTATGTTGTGTTTTAATAGAGACATGATAATGTTTACTTTATGCTTCTAAGATGTTGCATAACATAAAGGTACAGTAAATAAATGGGCTGACTCTTAGTGTGTGAGTCATGCCGCTGGAATAATAGGAACAAGTCAGCATGAACAGAGAAAAACTGATTTTATTTTGTTTATTTATTGATTTATTTTTGGAAAATATGTTAGTTGAATTAATGAAAAAAAACATTAATTCTTTAAAATGCATGGATGTTTTTAAATGGTAACCAGTGTTTGGATCCGACTTGTTTTCACTCATACTCACAACTGCTATTGTAACGTATTGAGTTTTATCGGCTTTTCACACATTTCTGTGATTTATAATCTGCTAAAGAGCTGGGTGTTCAAAAAAAGAACAGCATGGCAACTTTAGCAGGTACATCCTGGCTTGTTTGTTTGAGTGCATCACTGTGACGGTACAGTGACAGATAACCCCATTTAACAGTGACTCAAAACAAGATGAGGCGTACGAAGAGATGGCGGTAGCTGCATTACTTTGGAAAAGATTGACTTTTCAAAGTTTTTCTGAAGATGAAAACAATTTTGGACTTGGGGTGGAAAAACTGGAATTACAGTGTATCAAAAACTATCGGCTCTATAACAATCAGACAGGGAGGTGGAGAAAATGGAGACGTCACGCGTCAAGGAAACATTGTAGTTTGCAGGAATGCTTTTCTTGTTGTCATTCGGCAAATCTCATAGGCTTTTATTAATTTCATTACCTGGTTCCAACAAAGTGCATCAAACTGAAACGCAGATCTGGGCCTGCCCGCCCTGCCATTGCTCTTTTACAGCCATAATGAGTGCAATATACAAGGGTATGGTAGGTGAGCAGTGGTGTGTCAAACCAAGTCCTGCGGGCCAAATAAATGCAATCTACCAAACTGCATTAATATGAAAATATGTTCAATATTATTTGCTTTAAGATGTGCTCGCCGAATGCAGAAACAGGCATTTACTAATACAGTTACAGTGTGTTAATTGGCTGTTTTATCCCTTTGAATACATTATTGATCTTGATACGGGTCGAAATAATAATAAAATTTAACACCCCTTGGGTGGGTGGACCTATTGCAAAATACATAAGTACAAAGCCATCATTAAACCACCCTGGGTTTCAGTTCTGATTTGGGAAGAAATCTTGCAAACGTTTGAGGTCGTGGCAAGAAACGTATATTCTTTAAACGTTCCTTCATTCTGATCAGCTATGTCCTGGTCGGGTTTGGCTCCCACGTCTGTGGAAGCTTTCCCTAATCACTGCTGAAGCCTGGTTTCCATTTCAGTCTGAAAAGGTAAGAGACAGTGGGCCAGCTCTCCTCTCACTGAGGTTAATTACACAACATCTGGTTCATAGGCAAGCATGCCGCTTAGCATAATTGTGTAATTAATGAGTAAAGGGGAACATTTCCATCCTGCCCTCTTAGTTTGTGTTGTCCTCTTTATGCGCCTGCACTGTCTCGTTAAACAAATAGTCATCCTCATATCATATAGCACTGCCTTTAGACGCCGGACATGAGCACTGTACGGAGAATCAGAAAGAAATGTTGAATTCTATTGTTTTCATTAAATTATATTTGGATTTTTATTTATTTATTCTGTTTGCCTAAACATTTTACTTTTTAAAGCGGTTCTGCTGTTCATAGTCTTCGGTGTCAACTGTCCAAATGGTCATCATTCATTCAGCGAAACATAAACGGTAATCTAGTTTCAAACCCCAACAAAGTAAATCAGATAGAACTGATTTAATTTATAACATACTGACCCGGGAACAAAACCACACACATCCTCGTTCCTCCAGAGCAGGGAGACAGAAATGGGAGCCTTGGTAAATCTCATTATTGGAATTTGGTGATTCATTCGTGCACATTATGAAACAGGAGTCAGGAGTTTATTAGCTGTATATTCAATAAAGTATAAGACCTCATTTGTTATACTTTCAGTGTAATTCCTAAGATTTACCAGTAGGAGAAGGATTGCAGATGTCACTGCCATAACATGCCAGTTACACTTGCAAACGTTTTCATACCCCTGTAACATTTTTCATACATTAGTTTACTTGACAACTGCAACCTTCACTCACTTTTACTGGTATTGTAAGTGATCAGCCAACGCAAATGAGTTTTTTATCGTGAAGTGAAAGACACTAAATGTGTCCCTCCTGGGGGGGACAAAAAACAACCGCCACTTTGTTTGCTGTGGAGATACTGTGTTCTTGTTGATCGGCGCAGATTCCAAGAATGTAAAAAACGTCAATTATTTTTGGTATTATATGACCAGAGCAACTTATTTTACATTATTGTTGCCATATTACATACTGCACATGCAACCTTATAAGGCTGTCCTCTAATAATAAAATGAATAATCTCATCAGTAAGAGAAAAAAAGTTCAATGCAAACAGTTTTCACGAAGTAAAGTGTTTAAGATTGGCTCCATGGCATATAAAATGTTTAATGTATTCCATTTATTTATGAATAAATAAGTAAAGAAAAACCAAAGATAGCTTTAAAAAAATTTCACTTTACTAAGCATTTTGGAACAGTTGCATTGGCTTTCTTTGGAACTAGCGAGGGCTACTTAAACAGTAATTTATTTTTCGGGCATTAGTCCTTGATCCACATAAAACATAAAATAAAGTCCTTATAGTCAAAATGAAGTAAACCAAATATCAAACTCATTTTTCTTTGGTTAACAAAAGTCAGAACAGGCTACAAGGTAAAAGTGTTTCAATAAAGGCCCAACCAAAGAGAAATACATTTTGGCTCAATTTCGACAAAAAATAACATGTGAGAGGACTGAGATATAAAACGGCCTGTAAACGTTTTTAAAACCAATTTCAAGCATTTATGGAACCAGAGAACAATTATACAAAAATGGCAAAAACATGCAAACAATGTGAGCCTTCCCAGGAGCTACTGGCTTACCAAAATTAGTAAAAACGCCATCCACAAGGTCACAGAGGAACTAAAAACAATGTCTAAATACTTTAATTGATCAGTTACGCTCAGATTTCAATACTTAAAAGACTGTTAAAAAATGACATCCGTCAATGTCATTTTTGGATTATCCACGGATGTCATTTAAGGTGAAAATCACTGCTAATCAAAAAGAACAGAAAGACCTCCAGCCTCTCCAGCATGGCTGTTGATTCCTGGACAAAAGTGGAACTTTTCATCCCGTTACATCGGACATTAAAAGCAAGAAAGAGTTTCATAGAAAGAACAAAAGGTCCATTGTGGGTAAACTGTAGCATGAGATAGAATAGAAATACCCTATATTGTCCCTCATTGAGGAAATCCAGGTGTGCCAAGTGACACATCAAAACATGTAGATTCACTCAAAGATTAGAATTGAACAGATTGAAGATTGAACTGTCCAAGTGAAAATGGGCCGAGATTGTATTAAAATGTATTAAATTACTATTTAAACAAACGATACACAACAACTGTGACAGTCTAAGATATTACAACCTCAAATTAGAAGGGTTTGTAATACTGCTGTTTGCTTTTGAATGCATCTTTTAAAGCAACACTAAAGAAGTTTCAGTGTTGGTCGATTTTGGTGGCCCAGTGTGGACAAAAGCGATAGTGCTTTGCCTGAAGGAAGACTGCATTTCCCATGAGGACCAGCACATAGCGTTGTAAAATCCTGATCTCCCGGTCACCTCCAGTTGGAGTGAAGTACATTTCTTTTTCCAGTGGCTGTGTAAAAGAATAATAGCGAAAAGGGAATGAATCTAATTCTGGTGAAACAATGTCTTACGATGATGTTATAAGTATAAGTAATAAGAAACAGGGGAATTGACATATGCCGTAAAGCAGTCAGCACATTTGTAGTTGTTTTTTGGAGCAGGGTTCATGCCACCCTCCTCAAAGTTATTTTGTGCCAGTTCGCCAATTCTTTTAATATTGAAATTTAACTCTCATTGAGGAAAAATAAAACGGTCGATACCGCCACCTTACACGGTACGAGGTTCTGTTCAGCAGCTTCAAGCCACCTTCACCAGTCCCAAGCTCGATCAATGCTTCACAGCATGCGAAACTCGGCTGGGTTTCGGAACTGAGGCTGAGTCATTAGCATGAATTGATGTTTCTGCTGCATCCATAAAGAACCAGCGTTACGTCGTAAAGCTGATGAGCGCCCAGCAACCGGCATCTGCACGCCCCCGCCTGCGAAAACCAGTTCCCACCTTGCAGCTGATTAACGACACTCTCCTGTTTTCATAATGCTATTTAAAGCAAAGAATGAATCAATTTCATATCTACTATTTTAATGTGCCGTATTTATTCTTCAATTGCAGGAATTTAATATGCCCGAGGAGGGAGGGGTAGGTGGGTGGAAAAGAATGGGTATAGGATGGGGAAATGAAGGGGAAAAGGGAAAATAAAGAATATTTATGGCAACCCGGGAGTAATTCATGCTTTGAGTCCTGAATGCATGTAGAAACAATAACCGAGCTTATCAAACAACATAAAAAGGATCTATCAGAAAATGAGCAGGAAAAATTAGACCAAAATAAACACATGAGCAAAGACCTTTACACCCAGTTCTGTTATTAACCCAATAACTCACATCACCGTCCACACCAACTAGGCTGGAACAAAGTCGTTCCTCTTTATGTTCTGTTTTTAGTTCAAGGAAGAGTTTTCTAAATTATCAAACCATTCATAAGAACATTTAGAATTGCATTTATTCCATCTTCTTTACAAACAGCACCTGCAACAGCCTTCGCTCAGCAAACTCAGACAGGACTTTTCCTGGTGTTATTCCCCACTCTTCAGTTTTTGCTTCATTTTTTTCTACCCGACTCAGCTACCTCTCAGTTTCTTTGTAAAGTGCTTTTAGTTTTTTGTCTTTCTAGCGGCAGGAGATTGGGGAGGGCTGGACAAACACAATCTGTACACAGGCAATTTTCTCTTTGCCCTCAACAATGTCATCATTTTTGCAGTTCTCGATGAACGCAGAGTGAGGACAAATATGGCGAGTGCTCACGGAGAAAAAAGATTTTATATTGATGGAAAATTATGGTTGAACTTTGCTGACCGAGCTCGGATAAAATAGCTCAATAACCGGTTTCCCCCTCAGATACCTGCTGTGCTCCTTCAGGAACTCTGACTTGTTGTTGCAGAGGATAAAATGAAAACTAATCATTTTCTTCTATTCTTGGTTTTACTTTTAAAGAGATGGTTCCCTAATAAAATGGTTCAAAGTCAAATCTGTTTTATTCAGTAGTAAAAATTATTTTAGAATACTGACTTAAAGTCATAACCTTAACCTACAGAAAACGTAGTGTCCTGTCACATGATCTGAGGGTTTTGAAAACAGACCGCAGCTTCAAAACAATATTGCTGTTCTCGATTTCAGGCCATACTGTGTGTGGGATGTTCTGTTTTCCTTATTTGGATAATTTGTCCCTCAGAAACAAAAAGTACACAAAACTACAGTAGCTTTCTATAGGAGTGAGAAATAATATGAACCTTCTCTTCTGAGTTCAAAGTGTAGAAACCACGTCTTCATGGCTGAAGTGAAAACTTCATCTCTGGAGTTCAGCAAACCAATAACACATATGTTTGGACTTGAAAAGTTTTACAAAACTAACTGAAACCAAATGTAGTGTTTAGTTTCCACGTCAATCATTAATTTTGAAACACTTGAATCTTTGTGTGCCCGAACCATTAAGTAAACCATTAAGTAAGTGACTACTCATTTACTTTTAAAAAGGAACCCCGACTGTGGTTGTGATAACCCGCTAAAAGCACATTTGTTTTTACATGCCTGTATTTAATTTACAGTATCACTACTGTTCTTTTTTTATAATTTTTTTTTTCCTTTCAGTGGAAGCTATTGTTTCTGCGTTAATTGTAAAGAACAGCATACCTTCATAGATTAAATGAGTTATGTTTCATAAAGTTGTGTTCTAAATCAATGTGTTGCATTTTAAATTGTCCTTCCTTTCTAAAATACTTGCTAAGTTTTTGTTTTTGTAGCTACTAACTCTATGATCGTGATTGTTTAACAGGTCCATTTGATATATTGAATCACAGAATTTTTATTTCTCATTTGGAGAAGGGGTTGGTGCTGAGGGATAAACCAATGAACTTGTTCCTACGATATTGAGATATTGAACTTACTATGTTAGCCTTGGGGCCCATATGTCATCCCGCCGCTCCTCTTTTGTGTGGTGTCCCACAATTAGCAATTTTAGCCCCACTTCTCTTTTCTCTTTATTTGCTCACTTTATTCCATAGCACAAAAACAATATCACATCAAACACTATTGCATATTACATCACTGACACAATATCTAAAATTCAAAGTAATACAGCTAAAACACGTTTCATTGATGTAGCATTTGTGGTTGAAGATACTACGACAACCATTGTAAATCTTTGGCTGAAAGTTGATAAGGACCTTTAGTTTCATACTTAGATTGTGTCAGTTATCACATCAAGCTTTAGTAGGCCAAAATAATACCAGTTCTCCCTCGGAAGCACTTAATTAATGCCACTGTCATTATATGCCTTGATCCTAGAACTACATATTGATGTAGATGTTGGTGGTTCTTCTGTTTCCTAGCTCTAGAGATCATAAACTAAAAATCTGATTGTGAAGTGATAATAGCAGGTAGAGTGATCGTCGCTGTTTCCGCTAATTCGAGTGAGCCAAAACTAGCGCTGAAATCGATGGCCTCCAGTAGTTAAAGATATTGCGCAGAGGCAGCCGACAACAAAGTTGTCTTGCTTTTTTTTTTTTTTTTTTTTTTTTTAAAACCGCGTTGCTATCTCAATTTCGTCCGC
>JAVLVB010000624.1:245603-257438 GCA_032876305.1 Orestias chungarensis | reverse complement strand
ATATATATATATATATATATATATATATATATATATATATATATATATATATATATATATATATATATATATATATATATATATATATATATATATATATATATACATATATATATATATATGCATGTGTGTTTTTACATAATTTATTTATTTTTACTATATCATTGCACTATGGTCCCCAACCCTCATCCGAACTATGGTGGACCCATATTAGTCAATGCTTCTTCATTTGTAGATGCTGTAAGTCTACTGAAATTTGAAATTGATTACATTTATAAAAGTTTTCTTATTATTCCTGACAACTCGAGCCCTTTTAACAGCAATCAGATTTACAAACAAAGATAAACACACACACATGCAAACAATGTGAACTCTTCCTTTACGTAAGAAACCAAAATCTAAATTCATTGCTTTAAAAACACTTTAAGCAATATTAGTTTAAAAAGAATTGAAATAAATAATAAATTATTATTATTAAATAAAATCATTTCAATTAATACTATATGCAAAGCCATTTAAGGTAGTACAAAACAATAATAATTATTCTACGAAAGACCTTTGTTATTTTTGCTCCATTTTGAAATATTCAAACTGAAACATTCAAATTGAGACAGAAAAATTGTAAAAAACTAAACATATCAGTGTGAAACAATATCCTAATTTATTGTGCAAAGTTTGATTACAGACATATATCTAACTTCGTTCAGAGAGCTTCAGTGACCTTTTGTGGTACAGTATGCCACCAAGGTCAAACTAGATCAATATCTGGGTTAATCCCTCCTTGCTTTGCTCTGAGATGAAGGGAAATGTAACCCAAATGACATTTGATCACAGTATGTAGAAATCTCAGTGGAATCACACATAGGATACAAATAACCTAAAGGAATCATCTGAATTAAAACAGTAGACAGGCTTTCAGGTGTTTCAAAAGTAGTTTTCGATAATTCTAATGTACAGTTGCACAGGATCCTAATTATAATAAATGTATATCTAGATCTTTCCTCATCCAAAATGAGTGATTGCTTTAGAAAGCTGCTATGACACTGATTTCTAAATGTGTGTAGACGTACCCTAAGCAGGCTAATGTGAGTAAATCAGCGTCCCAGCAGGTAAACCTCTACAGGTTGCTGGAAGCTGGGTACCTGGGGTGAGGTATCAGCAGGTATCTGCTCCACACACATCCAAACCTGACTCTTTGCTCCCGATTTTAAACACAGCTCACCGTTTAGCCTCTTTGGTAGCTCTACAGGAGTGTCGACAACTTTTCCCACACATATCCCAAACACTTTTCCAAACAGCTGCAGCTGTTAACATTTACGTTGGTTTCTAAAAAGTAAAATATTATTATTATAGGATGTACTGTTTTGCTAAATCATGAGTGCACATCCATGTATTCACAAGACATGACCATTGTATTTAGGGACTAAAACCTGCAGCAAATATTTCAAAGCCATAAATACTCATGACACCCTCTAAAAGTATTTCTAACTTCATGTTTTAACTGTTTAAACAGCAGTAAGCGTAATTTCTATTATTCTGGAATTGCACCGCAAAAGGTGGTGACTGAAATGTTGGAGTAGCTCTCGAACTTCTGTCATGATTTTTATTTAATTATTATTCTGGCAGAAACATGCATTTTTTGGATTAATATCCTTTTCAGTTTTGAACACTGTTAGGGACCAAGCAAATTACAAAAGATCTTTTCAATTTATTTTTCCCAAAAAATATTAACTGGAATCCATCAAAAAACACCCAGAAGCCAGGCAAATCAAGTCTCCCCTTTCCAACAGGCTGATTGATTCCTCCACTTCCTGTTGTTTCATCAGATTTTTCCTCCCCAGCTAGTTCCTTTAAACTCAGCAGAGAAATAAACAGTTAAAAATCTACAAAGGATGTTTACCAAATGCACCCATATTAGTTATCTACCTGAAATAATAAAGTGCTGACAAAACAAACTTACTGTGTAAAAATATATAAAAATTATAATATTAACACTGTGAATTAGCTGGAGGGACCTACACAGATGCCGAGCAGCTGAAAGAAAATAGTTACTTAAATCTTTCTTACTTCCAGACATTTGTAATGAGACATAACCAAGGTAACAAGTTGGCTTACAACTGGAGCAGCTGATTAACTTGAGAAAAGCTGAAATAATATCTCAACTACAACCATAAAAGGGTTAAAAAGGAGGCGCCCGTTGATCCAAGGCAGAGCCAAAGAGGACAGAAGGAGGAAATTAAATCCGTTGCTTCCATCGATCATCAATGTGGGATCACTAGCTGACTAGCTGGATGCTGGGGAACCTCTGAACACATGCTAAGAAATATTGTTCATAAATTGAGTAGCATTACAGAAAACCCCTAAGCATCCTCCTAATCAGTACAACAACAGTCTTCAAAGGCAACAAATGTCTTTGTTGTTTCCGTTATATTTAAATTTTAACACCAAACAATATTTTTGGAAGCTTTTTACATCCAAGATAACATTAAACTTAAATACCATTAAGAGCAGGTGAGTTCTGACTAATAGAAAACAAATGGATATAAACAAATGTTACTGTAATACCAATGCACATAATTTTTAACATTAGCTTTTCACTAAAAAGGTGCAAATTGCTCCCTCTCTCTCTTTGGTGCAGTTATTTACTAATTATCTATTTATAGGAATGTAATATTTTTTGCTGATGATACTCGTTCTTGTGTCATATGTAGGCGTTGCCGAAGCCGATCGCCGTGGAGCCATGCTGGGTCAGCCGAGCAGGAGTCCTCACGGTGCTGCTGCATCTCCCCAGACTCCCATCTGGAATACCTCCACCAGGGCAGTCAGGTGTGGTTATTTCACAATCCACTGACCAACACATAATATGTTACAGTACAAGAACAATTCCAGTAATTCGTATTTCTCTGAGCAGCCTCATACACTGAATTATCCTAAAGTCTTATGGAAGGACATATTATATATAGTGTTGTACAGTTTCTGATCTTTATACTAATACAATATACAAAGTTGGTGTAAGGCAATGTCAACAAATAGCAAATCATCCAGCTCCCCTTAATATCCAACTGAAAATGTGAACAACCTTTCTGCTGAAAACCACATTTATTTAACTCCAGTTTGCCTCCACGTTTAACACCAAAATCCTATCAAGTGCGGTCACATGTGTTTCCATCATTGATGTCCTAGCAAAAAGAAGCTCACATTCAGACGTCTTTTTTCGCTAAATAATGTCCTTAAAATTATACAAGTTTAAGTGAAGTTATTAATGTAATTAACCTAATGCAAAGAGCATTTCAATTTGACTAAAATCCTTACTAATCTCCTGCCAATAATCCATTTCCTGTCAAAAATTATAGAAAGCAAGGTGAAGGAAGATTTTGTAAAGAAAAAAAACCCTGCAGCCTTGATTTTTACAGCACAATGGGGTATTGTTTCTGTTTATTGAAATTGAAAAAAATAAAAATAAAATAAGTCAGATCAATCATAAATCACATAAAGGCAAAAACTGCTAAATTATTTCTAGTAAATCTTTTTATACAGTGTTCTGACGGCAAAGAGTCTGGATTCACTCACACTAGTAAAATAACCCCAAAAACGTGAAGACATCTTGGCTTAATCAATCAATTTTATTGGTTTAATATCAGCCCCATTTTAATATGTTGAATATTTCTGTCAGCCGTCACCCTCTTCTCACATTTCAGGGTCTTAAGCCGACACTTTTTATTGAGACAGTTTCCAGTTGTCATTAATAAGTGTATGGTATATCAGTATAAATCATATCGACTTGAATCGATCTTGATTTTCTTGTATTTCCTCTTAATCATTATAATATACTGAATTAAGACTTTGTCCTGAAATCAGGAGAACTGAAACTATTATTTTTCCAGCATATTGTGGCCCTTATTTGGCATATTATGGTTCCTTATGTTCTGTTGCATTTGTTTTAAAGGATTTTGGCTTCTTATCTTCCCATATACTGTATGCGTCGTACCAGAGGAACCAAGAATGGCTGCCTCTGCTGTGTTCGTTCCTTATCATTTTCCTATCTGCGGTGTAAGCTTCCATTAGCAGGCCGTGCTCCTGCCAAACTCTTTATGATTAATCATGACACATAAAGGAGCTCTCAAGTTGCTTATGTCTCTGCTTTGCTTTTTGCTTTTTACTTTTCTTGTGAACCATCCGCTGCCTCTGAGCCGCAGCCATGATATTTTAGCTTCACGAAAAAACAGTTTTTGCCTTTCATGACACTATTTAAAAGCCAAATTGTTCTCGGCAGCACAACAACGTCTGAAACAGCATCTCTTCCCTTTCGACTTGCATGGCCAACAGCCTCTGGCATTTTAAACGATAGCTGCGGAAATACTACAATGTGACAGCGTCCCAGCATTGTTGGAGGCAGCGTCACGTTTCCTGGCTGCAGGCATTAAATCGCTGCTTAATCAACCAAATGCTACTCGGTTTTCCACACAGTTAAAAGGTTTTCATATCATGATCAGACAGTTTTAAAGCTGTCTGATTTGTTATTGAAGAAAAAAAAAAAGTGCCATACGGCAGTTTTTAGAACTGCCAGGTTTTCCCCTCCAACACCTTCTGTTGGATCAATTGTTCCCCTGACTTTCCACCATCTGAGCTCATGTTGCCCTATAAGCAGGCGTCATGTGATATCCCCCCGTCGCCGCGGCCAACCACCAAACCGGTGTGGAAATCACTAAAAAGACAGCAGCACTTCCTCAGATCTGACTGCGGATTGAAGCGTTATGCACTGTCAGCACAGGGCCGATGTTCTCTCCCCTCAGCTCACCTTCCACCACTACTGCGTGATTAATCTCCTTTTTCTCGTCTTTATTTTCCTTCCCTCCAGCAACTTTCTCTGTTTTCTTTCGTCAGTGCATGTCGGTTGGATTAAAAATGTGAACTTTCTGCATTTCAAGTAGATGTTGGGGCTTTTATTTCAGTTACTTTATTAGCGGAAAGGAGCAGAGCAGAGGCATGACAGGCTGCGTTTTCCATAAAATATCACATAGGGAGCAATATGTTGTAGCCTCATAGGGTCATAGAAACCACAAGCTTGGTTTTACATTTGAAATAGAACTTACTTTGTCTTTGATGTACATCCAAATCTCAATCCACACTGAAAGTAAGGATGGATAGCAACAAGACACACTTGCAGACATTTTCAACATCAACAGGGCGCATCTTGGAGAGAACTAAATCAATCAATAAAAATATTTGCAAAGTGTCATCTCGGATGTGGGCTGAGCTAAACACACTTCTAGGAGTTAAAGGTGCTTTGAAGAGGATGACGACATGAGGCTTTAGAGCGCATCCAATGCAGGAGCGCATGAAGCGAGAGTCCCTCCCAGGTGGGGTCACGAAACGCCTCGTACAGAGAGTCATGTCGCCTGTCCTTAAATTGGAGAAAGGTCTTCAGATTTGTACATTTTGGCTGGAGTGGCTGTTGCTCTTTCCTGTCTTCAGTATGGTGAAATATCATCCACTAGATCAACATCAAAACCTTGAGACAATCGATTACACACAAGCATTGTTCCAATTCAGGTTCCCATTGAATGAGGGAATCTGTGCAATAGGTCCAGTTGTAAACTTTCCACACTATAGTAAAAAGTGAAGTATTAGTGGGATTAGCAGTCACCACGTAATATGCCACTTCTGTGAAAACTACATGGAATGGCTTTATAAGTCCGCAAAACAAAAAGGGTAAAGAGATTTGTGCGTAATTTGTGTTATTATTGGTCATGCAAAGTGCTCATTAAAAATGGTAACCAACTCTTGGATCAAGTTTACATTGACAGACCTGCTACAGTTCCTAAACTCCAACCAAGGGCAGATTACAATTAGAAAATAGCAGCAAAAATCGACTCCTCCTTCAATTCACTGATTGGTCAGAATGAAATTCATCCCCAAGAATAAAGCTCAATGGGTTGAAGTCCACGTAAAGGAATGTGATTTGAGCAAAATTGGACAGGGATGCAATGCAAGTTTAACATACTTGGTTTTGGAGAGCAAACTACAATACCAGACCCCCATCACTTTGGTTTCAGTTAGAATACATTTAACTAAAAGAAAACAAAGTCTCAGCAACGGCTTCAAGATCAATACAGTTACATTTACATTCATGGGTGACTTTCAGTCACACAAATCAGTGACCGTTTTTTTGATTTGGTTATTGCTCCCACATGATTTTATTGTTGTTTTCAGGAAAGTGTGGCGAGGAGCCTTGGCACATAAGTCAACCTCATGTGTTACTTGTCATTTAATGACTCAGTGTCAGTTTTCTCTGCCTATGTTTGAAGTCTGAAGCCAATGGCTGTGTCTCCCTGCACTCTAAAATCTGTCACGGTCACCTTATTCACAGTTAAAAGTGAAAGATGTAGGTCCAAGTATATAAGCACGCTATGCTATCCACTAAGTAATTGATGAAGGTGGTCTCGCTCCTCTTCTCTTTCACATCTCCCAACCATGAGCTCCCATCAGACGGTCCGTTGGGTCATCAGACAGCAGTCCTCCATTGATGTTGGCATGAACGAGCATGAAGTCACTGCAGGCTAGCTCCACCCACTCTCAGTGGCTGACACTTCAAGAGGAATCCACGATGAGGGAGCCCATTTTAGCTCCACTTCAGACCGCACAGTCTTCCCTTTCAAAGCTTTGTTTCTCATTTGTCCTCCTTTGCTGCTCCCTGGAGGGGTCACCATTAACTGACCCTTTACATTTAATACAGGACAACTGATTCATGTTAATGAGAATAGAAAATGTGTGTAATCGGGTCCAGAAATGTGGCTCTTGTTATACAGTATATCTTTTTCCTGTGTGGATCGCAGAAATCACACAGGAGCAAAAGTCTTTGAAGTCTTCCTTCACCGCATTTTAGAAAAAAACACTAAGACAAAAAATGTACCTAACAGTTGAAATAGCAGAAAATCATGCAAAATGTAACGTTGAAAAAGAAAATAGCAGAGTGAGAGAAAGTGGTCAGACTATATTCTAGTAGCTCTTGCTTAAAGCAGCAGAACTATAGAGAACTGATTTGTTTAACAAACATGAATGTATATTTGATTGGAATGGAATGATTTCTTGTGAAGTGCCTGCAGACGACATGTGTTGTTAATTGGCGCAATGTAAAAAAGCTTAATTTAACAGATAATCTATGGTTCTTTTTGGTTTTACCGTAATGTAGTGTAAGTCAATTATATTCAAAAATACTTTATTTATCCCAAAGTAGAATTTTTTTATTTTTTTTTATATTTTGAGAGATTGGTTGCAGATGCTGACGGTTGTGAGAAAGGAATGATCTGCTGTGCGATTCTTTTTTAGTGCACATCTGGAAAAGCTTCTGATTGAAATCACTAATTTGCTAAATTAAAGTCTAATGAGACGAGCACAGCTAAGCCACCCTATTTGCTTTTGCAAAGTAGACAGATGTTGACATCTCTGTACTTACAATAATTAGGAACCAGATATCTTTATAGCGAAGAAAGAGAGCCACTGCGACATGCTGCCACCTTCAAATCTAGAATTCAAGACATAAAATCTCGTCATCATTTCAAAAGTGTCCTTTCATGTGCTATTAAAGAAGTAATCCTGATTAAAAGTGGAGTGGATTCCTGCTTTTCCACTGGCAAGCAGCTCCTGGCAGTCTTAAAGAGGACTTTTTCCACTCATGAAGGATGCCTCCAAGTCTCACTGGAAAGGGACAGCTTGTCCCATCAAGTGACTGCGTCAAAGTCACTTTGGCCTGAAATGATCGACAGAGCTGCACAGAATGAAAAGTGACAGGGAAAAGATTTTTATTTTTAGCTCCATGACAACAACATACATTCCCTTAAACTTTGAGTCTTACCTGTTTCTCCCTCTTTCTCTCCTTCAACTTAAGCCTTGTTTAATAAAACAGAAAACAACCAGGAGGAACATTCTTTTGGGTCAGCACAGCATAAAGAGAGACACAAAGATGTGGGTTAAGTTTCCTCGCAAACTTCCTGAGCTCAGATACTGGGGTCATTACAAAGGCGCAGCCCTGTTCTCCAACTTTGTTTTTGTAATCTGCCTATGCAGCAGAAGACGGGTTTCCTGAAATCCCTCTGAGAGCAAAAAATATTGGGACTTTAATATCTCCTAATGAATACCCAAGCACTGCAAGGAATGAGGCTGAGAGTTTAGTGAGAAAGCCAAATCTACGTTTTGTAGAAGGCTTCATTGTGAACAGCAGTACTATAGCAAAAAGAGATTAGGAAATGCCCATGTTCAAACAATAGATGCTAAATCAGATGCCAATGTGTTCAAAAATGCATTTATTTTAAGAATGCTGCGGTAACCACCGTTTTTTTAACAAACAAAAAAAAGTTTCTCATCTTTTTTCAGTCATCCACCTAGGATTTCTCCCATCGAGCTTAATATCAATTTTAGCCTGGTTAACAATGATGTTGATTTTCAGTTTTTCTTTTCTTTTTTTTTTTCTTTTATTAGGTTTAAGGAGGTGCTATTCTGAATCAAGCCATTCAGTCCGTGTTGGCCACACGTTCAAATATTAAACAATTAAAATCGGACTCACGATTGGGTCAAATTATTTAGAATCCTCAACAGAGTAGCCTAGACTCCTCCAGCAAACATCAATCCTCAATAGCTGACGTTCCAGTACCTCTGCATAAAGAAAAGCGCTGTTATATTTTTACCACGGTACAACTACGTAGCAGCGTTGTTGTAAAAAATAAGTAAAGAATAGGACCTTCTAATTACCACCACCGTGTGGTAGAAGCAACACACCGAGGACATTTAAAAATTCTGTTGAGATGAAATCGTCTTTATTTGAATAGGCCAAACTTGAAATCAGGAGTAACTGGTATAACCTTTGACAATCCGTAAACATCCATACTTAGGCAAGAATAGAATGCTTGTGCCCATACGGATGATTTTACATAATTATGATGGACCAGGTGGTAGTGGTACTTTGGGTTCCTACCACAATCCAAAAACATGACTGTTAGGTTCACTTTACAGCCCTTAGGTACTGGACCGAAAACCTGTCCTGGGTTACGCTTGCCTCTCACCCAATTACATTTCTAGGAAGACATCACCTACCCCATTAACCAGTAAGGGCAATTGCCTACTGACAAAAGGAGGTTTGGATTGTAAGACCATCCCAAAATATTGGAGTGGCAGTTTCAAAAACCACAAATGGAACATAATTTCATGTGTCAAATTTGACTTTTTACTACAGCACCCCTAGGTTTTGATTGTGCATATTTTGGGGAAGAAATGCACATGTGTTTTTACTGCAATGTTTTCAAAGTCACAACATGGAAAAAGATCTCAACATGACAGTAATACAGGAATGGCCGGTTTCGGTGGGATGCAAGAGTTTAAAGACAGTTCTTTTTATTCATCAGTGCAGAAAATGTCGACATTTTTGTTTATGTCTCTGTATGCAAAAAGAATGAATCCAAAACTGTCCTATTAAATGCCAGTTATCAGACATCAATCAGATATAACACTTGAACCAAAACTGCTCTGCTTTCTGTGCCTGGAACTTTGACAACAGGCCTGTAATAGCCTCTGTAGCTAAATCATCAATTTCTTCCCTTCACTGTGTCAACATCATCCACCCTCCTCTTCTCCACTCAGGGTCCTCAACCCCAGTGTCTGACTGGATAGACTCGCAACATAAATCAGTAGGCAAAGCTCACAAACTGTCCTCCATTGACCTGAAATTGATCTCTGATGCTTTGATCCTCCCTATCTTGGAAACGATCTACCCCATTGGGATGGATTCCTGTCAGTCCCACTCTTTTATCTTTCTGCTTGTTCACGTAGGCAAATATTGAGGGATCTTTTCTACACACAATGTACATGTACTACCAGATTAATCAAGCACACATGTTTAATTGCTTAATACAAATGACACATCAGCGAATTACATGACATAATGATTGTTTGTACCAGACAGGCCGGTCTGATTCCCAGCCAAGTATTCATAAGTAGACCCCAATATCATATAAGAATGTACTCAGTGGTCTGATAAGAACGAATTTAAGCCTCAGGAAGTACAAACATGTTACCATGGATCCATTTTTTCTGTCCCCATCAGTTGAGAAGGCTAGTGTTATAATGCTTTGGGTTAATTTTATCGGCACACCAAAATCTCTGAAGCTTGTTTTCATTACCTTGTATCTAAACTGTCTGTGCGACCTCATTTTACTTGTGAACATTGAAGACCGACACATCGCCTTTTGTGTTTACCTGTATTCTGACCTGCTTCATATCAACACTTAACGACAGCGTGTTGATCATGCGTTGTTCGTAGGTTCCGTGTGAACACGCGCTCTTTGATGTTTACAATTTCGGGATGACCTGGCTTTGGCCGAGTTAGCAAGCAGGCTCCTCCTGCCACACCTGCTTCCAAGATGAAGACCTAGTTTTCCACATCAGATCTGCTGCGATACGTGTTCCCGGGGAATTTCGTCTCTCAAAAATGACCCCATTAGTTTCTCCGAACATCAGTGTTTGGAGGTTCCACATGGTGGATGGTGGTCAGGGTGGTAATGATGTGTCACCTCACCTGACAAGACAACTACCACATTTATGTGCATGGTCACCAAGGTAGCAAATGAGCAATTACACTCACCTGCAGCATAATTTGATTATGTTCGAACAATTTAATTTTGCAAACGGAGATGTGTGTGTTCAGCTGGAAAAATCTACACAATTATAGTGGCAATTTGTCAAAGGTGGAAGCCATTATAATGTAGAAATATTGACATTAGGGTGCTTATAATTTGTAACACTCCTACAATCCGTACATGGTGTCCAAACAAAGAGTTACTTAAAGAGCCAGTCTTGGATATCTTAGGTTTTGTCTATTTAAAGTGAGTGATGGTGATAACATTTGCATAAGAAGAACAACTTTTGGCATTGTCAGAGCATAAAAAGCAGGATGACTGGTTGTAATGAAGACCCCTCAACCACCACAGCTTGCAATATGAAAATGTGTCATAAGAAAAAAAAATGCTCAACATAACCATCACAAAAAAATTAAGAAATTAGCAGCTAAATTCATCCAATAAAGCCATCTTTTACCTTTATTTACAATGAAGTTAAATTATAGATCTGACAACATCCTTATAACTAGCTTATGTTTATGGCTTTAGCAGACGCTTTCATCCAAAGCGACTTACAAAGTAGGCAGTAGCTCGAAGGGTCTTGCATAAGGACCCACGCTGGATGCCGTTGGTGTAGCCAAGGCCTAGATTTGAACCCAGGCCACAAGTGCAAAAGTCAGGTGACTTTTAAATTGAGCTATCCAGCTGCTGTTTTTGGATATCTGTTGACTTTCACCTCATTCACATCACTTGAGCACTGATCTGTGGCCAAAAACAATGACTTTTAATGATCAGGTAAATGTTTGAGGAAGTTCTGATCCACCTACTCAAATATACATTTTGGATACCCAATGCCTGGAGGATTTCTAGTATTTCCTAGGTACTAAAGCTGTGGATTAAGGGAGAAGCTTTGTGGAACCCTAGATGAAAAACATTCAGGCTAATGTTTTTGTTTTCGATGGAAATGATCTATCTGACCTGTAAAGCAACCCTAAACAATGATTAGTAAATGAATACTTTACTAGTAGTTTGAAGGGAAAAACCAGGAAATTGGAGAAAAAATGGCGGTTTTCGCTTTTAGAGGAGTCCTATTTATCCTGGAAAAACAGCGTGCTTCTGTATAAAAGGACACTGCGCCAAGCTAGATCTGCATATTTTACTTTACTAATAGAGGAGAATAAGAACAATCCTAGGTTTCTTTTTAATACAGTTGCTAAACTTACGAGAA
>JAVLVB010000624.1:223382-245503 GCA_032876305.1 Orestias chungarensis | reverse complement strand
GATTCCAGAGGAGTGAATGCTGCAAGTCAATGACTCGATGCAATCTGCTGGGGTTCCTTAGATTGGAAACTTTTTCAAATTGATTTGTTAGAATGTATCCTTGATTTTAATTGATTTTTTGTAAAGTGCCTTGAGACGACACCTGTTGTAAATTGGCGCTATATAAATAAACTGATTCTTGATTCTTGATTCTTGAATACTTCAGCGTAAGAAGAAAACAGGTTGAGCATTTAAAATGAAATAAATGTAAAAAAAAACATTTTTATAAAGATTATTATAGAATACAGTGTGTGATATATCCTTCCATCACTTTTTGGTCAGAATTAAAAAAAAAAGAAATTTTGACAACAGATGTTGGAGAGAAAGGGCTTAAAAACAAACCATAAGTCGCAGAACTGTACAAGCAAGCCAATCCGCTGTAGCTCTATAGTTCACTGCATCAGGACTTTGCAAAAACATGTCTGTGCAGAGGTCCGCACACACACACGCCAACTTGTCTATAATCGGCTTTCCACCCTGTAAAAATGATAAAAATAATCTAAAGAAGCACTTGACTGTGAAAGGCTGGAAACACCCTGGATACAAAGCATATCAAGAGTTGAGCAGATTTCTCAATCAATTGGTTCATGTGGCTCCCACAGAACAACAGGTTGAGCTTGTCTTAATAAAGAGTATCTTGGACGGTGTGAGGAGGCTGCAAACGTTTTCAATGAGACTAAAAGCACATTACTGTCGGCACTCCTGCTGATGTAAAAAAGACACTTAGTCTGCTTTTGTACAGCCATTATTTAAAACAGAAAGGCTGCAATCATTAATATTACTGAAACCAATCTTTATAATTTTTTTCTGTGTTGATGATGACATATTATATGTGAAAACCATGTTGCACATGTGAAATTATGTACGCTACTTCAAATCCCCACCTACTACGTAGATTTGGAATTTGATTTCTCATGTTTTCGCATGAGTTTCATATGTTTACACATGTTGGAGATGTCTCATCTAATTCCACGTGTGATCAAACAACATAACACATGAACGAAACACTTAATCACATGTGGAGAATTTGACACACATGCGATGGGGAACCGCATGTGAATTGTTATGTTTTTTTTTTTGGGGGGGGGGTTTAAATATAAAAATGTAGTTTTGTCTTCCAAACAAAATATAATGTTTCATGTCATCTCAAGCTGAACGTGTTGATGCACCATTGAAAATAGAGGCCCACATTTTTAACTTCCACCAGCTAAAAACATAGAAGCATAGTTTATTTTTTTCCCCTAAAGCAACAATAAAACAAACTGCAGCCCAGTAGCCATACAGTTTGTCCCCCTTGGTACATTTTTTTTTGGCCCCCGTCAGCAGTTGGTACAAACCATACTAGTGTGGCCCTCCATTTTTTTTTTTTTTTTTTTTTTATGAGATTTATTTTATTTATTTTTTTAAAGGTTGTTTTTTTATCCTTTTTCATAGAAATTGTTAGTGTTTTCTTTGGTTTTAATTAAAATGTCACTGTAAAAAGGGCTTTCATATTCACCAGCTTTTCACACAAAAAAAGAAAAAAATTCTATGATTTTAATTGATTTTCTTGTAAAGTGCCTTGATACAACATCTGTTGTGAGTTGGCGCCATAAAAATAAACTGATTCTTGATTCTTGAATCTGGTTTTTCAGGTAATCCTCTGCATTGAATTTCTCTCATTCGTACTAGTGCCAAAACTCCAGACAATCTGTTTATTGTATTTTTTTTTACATTCTGAAAATATTAATATTAATATAAACAGAGAATAAGTCATTTTCCTACAACAGTATTTAGAACAAACTGATATGCCAAGTTTTTTTTTTCAACTGAAACCATTGTTCCTTTGTAGCTCCAAAAGGAAATTTGTTTCGGAAAGACACAAGGCAGAAACATCTGCTTGTTTGGACCAAAACAAACCCAAAAAAAACTTGTCTCTTAAATTTGCCATCAAAATATCTGTCTGTCTGTTAAGATTTGACCATTGTTTTCTTCTGTCTGTTGTTTCAGGTATTGCTATAGCGAGCGCTCTGGTGGACACGTCTCAGCAGCGAGTGGTGGACTTTAAAGAAAGAGGCCTCGGTGTCAAACACCGCAAGCACATTGTGCACCACCAGGGGACCTGCGTATGAAAGTTATGACACCCCACCACACCCACCCTTGTTACCCCATTCCAGGGGTTGACTTTTCACCGTTCTGCTGCAGAGGATCATAGAAATCTGAAGACATACAGCTTCTCATGGATTATTTGGAATCAAACCTACAGGAGCTTCCTGTTGCGGTTGCGCCTTTTTATGCAAGCAAATGCTTCTTTTTAATCAGCGAACCAAAATGTCTCAAGAGCTCCAATGAAATAATAATAATCCAGACTTAAAAAAGTAATTTCGGAGCTTTATTCAACTTAATGAACCATTGTGAAAATTCTGATATTCTATTGTTGCTGGAGAGCTACGTTTTCTTCCCCTGATCCATGGATGTGACGACTGAAATCGTTGTCCTCTTCAGAATTACAAGTGATACCATTTCAAGTTTTACACAGCGATAACTGCTCAGGTCCTCTGTGATCAAGAGGTTCCATCTGATTGCACTGAGACTAGAAATGCTTTATCTGTACGCCATCTGATGGGATGGTTTTATGCAAACATGAGGTAACATAACCGGAGTTTTCTGTCAAATAAACAACTAATGCCATTTACATGACTGTGAAGGAACATAACACAGCCTTCCTCTTTTTGTTTATATGATTATAACATATCAAAACATGAGCTATTTATTCATTATGTAAAACATAATTGTAAACAACAGAGGAAGTTTTCCAAATGCACTTTTTTACTTACTATCTGAAACTGATTTTATGGAACCTGTACAGTTTACCTTTTATGATAGAACCCTATGTCTCTTTATCAACTTCATAAATAAATTAAGTGCAAACCCCAGCAGGATTTGTATGATGTCAGGCATTTTCTCTCTATTAAATGTCTTCAACCTTCATTTGATGTTGTAAAGTCTCCTATGAACTGCATAAATGCTGTAACGTCACAATATGGTTTGATAAACCGTATATTGTCTGTTTGATTTAGCACCAGATTGTTGCTAAGAGTTGGTTTGACAAATGGCAGCTGATCAAAAGATTTTTGTCGATCTAAGCAAAAAACTCTGTAAAAATAAAACCTTTTGATGCTTCTTTGTATCAGGACTGGATGTTCTGTGCGGGTATCGATATCTTTCGTAAATATAATATCACAGGTTGAACTTAACATGAAACAGAAGGAACTGAAACTACCCACGAGGTTCATCCAACTCACATGGCAGAGCATCACGAGATACTGAGTTCACATGAATGAGACATGATGTTTTTGCAATTGAAATAGAAGTCAGTTTCTTCAGAAAGAAAGGATTCCTGAGTCACAATGTTTTAGTCAATCTAATTGGAAAAAGCCATTCCAGTTTTGACTAGTTTAGGGTATTTCATTTGCTTATGTTGTCTATTTTTAGAGGGGGTTAAGTCGATTAACTATTCAAAAAGCTTTTTTATATGTTTTCACAGCTAAACTAGAGCAATCAGGAATTTTAACCTTTGTTTTAACGAATTCCGGCTCAGTGAACAAACCTGTAAACAAAAAAAGTTGGGACACATTTTGTCATGTGACTTGTTGGAAAACTCCATGGCGCATGACCATGTGTGTGTGTAGATACCAGACAATGCGTAGGACTTTATCTAAGTAAGTAAGTTCAGCAGAAGCGCTATTAACATTTCTGTATCACTGTGGACTAAACATATAAATATAAACTAAATAAAATTGATTTTTAAAAGCTTACCTTTCCTCCGTAGATTTTTAAATAATGCTACACAAGTCTAAATAGTCACCCATACGTATTTTTTTACCTGCTATTAATGTACCACAGTGGACTAAACATATATAAACTAAATAAAAATAAAACTTGTTTAAAACTGATAATAGTTTACCTTTCCTCCTTGGATTTTTTAAATAATGCCACACAAGTCTAAAAAGTCTTAAATAGTTTTAAATAGTTGGAATACCAGTTTGAGAAACATCTGTTTATAGACATGCAATGTGAACCTTTAAGCAATCCTAAAAAAAATCCCATAAAGTTACTGAAGCAGGTTAAAGTAGTCGCTTCTTGTTTCTTCTTTACATCTTTTAAAAAACTAAAGGAGCTCATCATGTACAAGCATAATAGATTTCAGAACTAAAAATGAATCGGAAGAGTCAAAGCCCCGATGTCTCTTTGATCCTCCCATTTTGTGCATTGGCCAATCAAATGGCAGGATACCCTTCTGTCAAACTGTGATTTATTGGACCCAACGTCTCATTGGTCCACCCAAGTTTGTCCATCAAATAAAGCCCACCCAGTGACCTGAGGTTATACTTAACTGTTCGATCCTCTCATTGTAGACCAAATGAACAAACAGTCATTGAGCTTCTCCCACAGATAGGAAGTCACTGGAAAGAACCATAACCTGAAGTTATTCGCATCCATAGATTTCTTTAAACAAAGCCACACAAGTCAAAAAAAGAGACATTTGATGATGAAAGTTAGTTTGAAAAAATTGTTCCTCCTCCACTATCTCCTGGTATTGGTGTTGTCTCAGATTAGGGTTTTTTGTTTTACATCTATAACAAGCTTCTCCCGCGAAATCTAGACAGATCTCGTAGAATAAATCAAGTATTGCAGTTGTCACAATTTCAATGAGTTTTGGGAATCCAACCATCAATTTCATTCTCTGACGGAATCGGAGAAAATGGAGCTGGTCGTGGAGGTTGGATGTAGACAAAACCCTGGTCTTTAGACACTTCTACTGTCTGAGGGGTAGTTTGGAGCGGGTCCCTGTATTCTTGATCAGGTAAGTAATTATCCGGTAAAAACTGTGACGGAGATGGTGGTGGAGATCACGAGGAGGATGAGTAGAAGACCGGGGAAGGCGAATAATAATGCTGTAGCAGTCGCGTGAGTCAGGAGAAAGGAGGCTCTGCGATAGGTGACGACAGTCTTCACAGTAAGGCAACCCTATTGTCGAGGCTTCGGTCATTCTCAGGGTCCGATGTGGGTCTTCAAAGAGACGTTGAGTTCTGATTCTTGAAGAATCCAATAGAAGTTGCCTCCAAATTGTGTGCGTCCTTTTTAAAACATCCCATGCAATGGAAGAGTAAAGAGGCCTCAGGTTCTACTTGATTTGGCTGGTGGATGTTTGAATTTAGGAGGAGCGATCAGACATTATCACCTTAGTGTGAACGGATTTTTCTTTCCCTAGGATTGCTTAAATGTTCACAATGCATCTCTATCAATAGAGGTTTCTAAAAGTAGTATTACAAGTATTTACAACTGTTTCTAAAAGTACAAGAATTTTTTAGAGAAGGACACTTTTTAGACTTGTGTAGCATTGCTTAAAGACATCTATGGAGGAAAGTTAAGCTATTATCAGTTTTTAACAATTTAGTTTATATGTATATGTTTAATCCACAGTGATACAGAAATGTTGATAGCACTTCAATACAGTTTTTAAAAAGTAACTATTTAACTATTTATTTATTTAGTTTATATATTTAGTCCACAGTTTTTCTTAGGAATGCCTAAATGTTCACAATGCATCTCTATAAACAGATGTTTCTAAAAGTAGTATTACAAGTATTTAAACCGTTATTTAAGAGCTGGTAAAAAACTATGTAAGCAGACTTTTTAGACTTCTGTAGCTTTATTTAAAGAAATCTATGGAGGAAAGTTAAGCTATTATCAGTTTTTAACTATTTAGTTTATATTTATATGTTTAATCCACAGTGATACAGAAAGGTTGATAGCACTTCAATACAATTTTTAAAAAGTTATTATTTTGTCCATTTGGTCTAAATTTAAGGGGATCGACCAAATGCAAATAACGTCATGTGGACCAGGAGGTGGAGAAGTGGAGATAATGATTATACAGTTAGAGACAGACTTGAATAAATGATGATGGTGATGATGATGATGATGATGATGATGATTATGATGATCATGATGGAGCTGAGGGAAAACACAGAAAAGGAAGACAGACAGAGCAAGGAGAACTAGAGAACACAGAAAAGAACATAAACAAAGACTAAACCAAAATAGAAAATAACCTAATAAAGAAAACAATAACTAATAATATAAATAATGATAATAATAATAAAAGAAGACTACTATAGAAAACTGAACCAACCCAAAAACACAGATCATGACATAGTCAGTAAACTGCTGCTGCTGCTCACCAGGATTCATTAGTTTCACCTCATAGCACTCTGGTGGAGGATATGGACCCACTTAATGCAGACGCTTTTCTGAGGAGAAAAGGTGTGGAGATTTCCTTTGACATGGTTAGTGAAACTTAAAGCATTCGGCATAGCACTTAGTTTCATGGCCAAAAAATGACAGACTATCGATGAATCTCAAGCTGTTGTCACGGTCTGTAAAACACAGGATTTTCCTTCCCTGCATGATGAGTCGGGGTTGAATGCCTAAGTGCAACATAGCATTAAGGATCTGTATAAATGGAAGTTTCTAAGAGTAGTAATAAGAATGTTCAAGACATTGGTATAAAACGCAGCCAAGTCCGGAACCGCACCCGGACACGGAGGTGGGGGTGTAAAAGACTATCTTATTTCTATATTATTAAAAAGCTCACATTCAGCTGCAGGAACAGGACCTCTGTTTTGTTCATGATTAAGAATCTCCACGACTTCAACATGGGGTACCATGTTGAAGTCCTGCATTTTCTGCACCGAGTGTTTGAGAGTTATTAGTGCTGGTACAGTTTGAGAATTGCTGGATTTTGGTTCTGGTATATATTCACATCTGCTGCTGCCGCATTGATAGCATTAACATTAGGTGGTTCAGTAACTGAAGTTTGCTGAGAAACATTTATCGGGCTATTTAACCCATTTGGCTGGTTGTTTAAAGATTTATTTAATTCTTGAAGTGCAGTATCAATTTCATCTAAGTAATCTATTGCTGATGAAGGTTCTGGAATTTCTCTTAAAGACTATACTGCTCTTCTCATTTCATTTAAAGCCCCTATTTCAACTGTTTCTTCTAAAACTAGGAATCTCGCTTAGGTGTTGTATCGCATGTCTATTAAAATCCTGTGTACTTGGTTGTTCACCTATATCTTTTAGGCGTAAGAAAGGAAAAAGTAACAAATAACTATATATATATATATATATATATATATATATATATATATATATATATATACCTGAAATAAATACGCTGATTAGGGTAGATCTTCTCTTCAGATTGCGAACGATGAGTCTTTTGGCAGCCGGTCTCAGTGCTGTGAAAAGCAATGGTGTTAAAACTCTAAGCGACAACTAAGCATCTAAAAAAATATATATATATAATTTTTTTTCTATCATTATTTTGACTCACGACGTGAAGTGGTAGTTCTGGGAAAGTTTGAGTTTCTCTGAACACGTGACCTGCGGTTCAGCTTCAAGCAATGAAACTCCGTCTGTTGGGAATATAGTTTAAATGATTTATAATCCTTACATATTCTATTCTAGCTTTTTTTATTTTTATGGAAATAATATGTTTACTGCATATTCCTTTTTTGATCTGCCGGCTTTTCAACCTTTATCTCAACAGGATAGCTTGTGACATCGGGTTGAAAGAGATGCGAATAACCTCAGGTCATGGTTCTTTCCCGTGACTTCCTATCTGTGGGAGATGCTCAATGACTGTTTGTTCATTTGGTCTACAATGAGAGGATCGAATAGTTGCAAATAACCTCAGGTCACTGGGTGGGCTTTATTTGAGGCATTGGGCGGAGCAATGAGACATTGGGTCCAACCAGACCCCCAATAAATCACATTTTGACATAAGGGTGTCCTGGCATCTGAAATCTAGCATGCTAGTACATGATGAGCTGCTTTACTTTTTTAATAAGATATAAAGAAGAAACAAGAAGCAACCAGTTTAACCAGCTTCAGTAACGGCTTTGGATTTTTTTTAGGATTGCTTAAAGGTTCACATTGCATGTGTATAAACAGATGTTACTCAAACTGGTATTCCAACTATTTAAAAACTATTTAAGACTTTTTAGACTTGTGTGGCATTATTTAAAAAATCCAAGGAGGAAAGGTAAACTATTATCAGTTTTAAACAAGTTTTATTTTTATTTAGTTTATATATGTTTAGTCCACTGTGATACATTAATAGCAGGTAAAACATACGTACGGGTGACTATTTAGACTTGTGTAGCATTATTTTAAAATCTACGGAGGAAAGGTAAGCTATTAAAAATCTTTTTTATTTAGTTTATATTTATATGTTTAGTCCACAGTGATACAGAAATGTTAATAGTGCCTCTGCTGAACTGTTAAAAAGTAATTACTTAGATAAAGTCCTACGCATTGTCTGGTATCTACACACACACATGATCACGCCCAGTAGAGTTTCAGCTGGCAATGGCTGGTGGCACGGTGGATTGTTGCTTTCTGAACGTATTCCTGAGCCCATTCTGTTATTTCTCCTTTAGTGGCCTTCCTGTTTGAAGTGCAGTGACGTTTAAGGGCCCAGAGATCATGAACATCCAGTAGATTAGTTACGGTCTTGACCCCGACGCACAGCAATTGTTCCAGATTCTCTGAATTTTTTGATGATGTTATGCACGGTTAATGATGATAACTTAAAATTCTTTGCTATTTGACGCTGGGTAACACCATTCTGGTATTGCTGCACTAGCTTTCTGTGCAACAATAGTGGAATTGCTGATCCTCTGACCATCTTGGCTTCAGAGAGACACTGACACTATGAGAGCTCTTTTTATACCCAATCATGTTGTCAATCGACCTAATTACTATTAATTGGTCTTCCAGCTGTTCGTGATATGCTCATTTTTCTTTTTCCACTTATAGCTACTTGTCCCAACTTTTTTGGGATTTGTTGACACTGTGAAATTTTGAATCAACACATTTTTCCTATAAATTGTTACATTTACTCAAATTAAACTGTTGATCTGTCATGTATGTTCTATTACGAATAAAATATTGACATTTGCCATCTCCACATCATTGCATCCAGTTTTTATTCACAATTTGTTTAGTGTCCCAACTTTTTTGAAATCCGGTTTGTAGAATGATCAAAGTATTTCAGATTTTGCACAAGGGGAAATTAAATAAAAACACTTTCAAACATGTGAAATCGACCTTTAGTTTGGTGCTCACAGGGTGCTTTAGTACCCCAATTGCACGAGCAAGCTGATTTCCAGACCTTCAGTAATCAAAATTGATCAATGGCGGGCATTAAATATGCAACCTTCAAAATTACAGAATGCAAAGACGAAACGACTGATGGGATGACACATGTATCGATGGACAAATAGTTTGATTTTGATATAAATTAATTAGTTGATTGACTGAAAAACTGATTGTTACATGCAGAGATCAACAAATATCAATGGCATCATGAAGGGATAGATGGTAATATCTATCTATCACACTCCTGCATTGGTAAGATTTAATGACAGAATCACAAAAATTAATAAAAGAAACTGTAAAGGCAACATGGACATAGCTAGTATACGTAAATGAAAAACAACTAGCAATTAATCTTATTGGACCAATTCATGGTTTTTAGGTAAATTTGTTTCTTTTACCTTTAAACTTCCCCTTTTTTGATTCCACCCGAAGACTAACAGACTAGTTTTTCACATCCTGATGTTCATAATTTTGAAACTGAGAAAGTTTTTTTCTTACGTTGGTAAAAAGGACAGGCAGTACATTTGGGAATCATGACATTTATTTTCCACCATTTTGTTACCATTGTTTCAACGTAGAAAGCAGAGTCCCTTTTAGAAATGTACCATGCATTAAAACCACTTTTCTAACCACACTTTCAGAATTAGACCTTTTGAGGCATAACTGTAGATAATGGGTTTTTTCCAGGAATAAGCCGGAGAGCTCCACAGTAAACAGAGATGACCATATCCTTTAGGTTCTGAGATGAAAAGCAAACAAAACCACAAAAAAACATTGCTGTCTTCTGGCTTTTGTTTTGGGGTTCTTCACAGATTCAAGAAACTATACTGTTCCAACTATACAATTTATGTTCGTAGTTTTGTCAATGCTGCATACGACCATGTTGACACTTACTTTAAATTACTTCTCAATAGACCCCATTTTACACGTCGTCTGACTTTTTGCTTTTACCTACTTCTTTTAAATCCTTCAGGTTCCTCTGAATATTAGTTCAGGTCGACACAGCTGCTGTCGCCACCATTAGTGACCAGGAGGAGATAAGTGCTCCTTATGCTCCCTGCCCACTGTATATTCTCCTCAAGATAAAAGGCAAGGTTTTTTGTTTTTTTTGCATTAAGTGGATTGCTGGCGACTTCGCTCTGCTCGATACTAGTAAGTGGAAGCAAGAAGTCATCCCCTTTCATCACCATCTTGGATGTTTTTGAAACGGTTGAGCAGATAAAAGAAGCTGTGTATTTTAGAAGCAAAGTCAATGGAAGGAGTTCAATAGAGCACAAAAGGCCAACACAAATACTACATAGCAAAACAGTAACTCATCAAACTGAAGACGTTTTTTTCCATTTAGAATGAAGCTAGTTTATGTGGGATTGGTGCTTGAAACCTGTCCTCTCTGAATTTTGAACTTTTCTTTAACAAGGTTTGAAGAACTTTAGCTGTCTTTAGCTCCGAATGGGGTTTATGTCAGAAACATTGCTCGATTACCCCACAAATTCATTGCGGTGTCTGTTGCTTAAGAATTTTTTGACAGGTACTAAATAAATATTAAATTTCTTTCCAGTTATACAACTGGTGCATACAGTTGCAAACATCATGGGAAAAATCATTCGTATGTTAATCCAAGTTAAATCATCTCTGCTGCTCATGTCTGATGTCAGATTTGATCCCCACTGTCATTGTTTGCTAGGAGACGGACTCTTTCCAACGGTTGCTTAAAAATTCCCCGATTTGTTTTGATTTTTTTTTTTTAAGTAGCTTGAATTTAGAAATAAATAATGAATTTACATCCCCATTCGAGAAATGTTTTCAATGTTTTGTTTGTATTTCAAAGGTGTACTTTTTTTTGTCGTTTTCTGGGCTGTACTTGAGTGCTCCAGCTTTTAGGTTTGCCGCGGCTACATATGCAAAAAGGTTTTTCTTAACATTCTGAACATTTTACACTGCTGTTGTTCGATGAGAAGAAGTCAATCAAAGTGTCAAGTGTTGTTCATGTGTTGTTTGTAGACAAAAAGCTGGTCATATATGACATTCAAAAATCCCTTCGCATTTATTCTCCATCTCCCTCAGTTGTCCTCATCCTCCTTTAACTCAACTCCCACTAGTTAAAGATTCAGGGTCAGCTGAGCAACGTCCTTTTGATTGATGCCCCGTCAAGACTTCAATCTTTATGCCATTACTGGCCAATTGTGGTGGGTTAATTTGGGCCACAGACTCAGGACGACTGACCGAGTCACTTGGAGGGGAGGAGGCGGCTGTGTTATGTAGGACTACAAAGCATACAACTGTCCTCCAGCCTCATTCATGAACACAATGAAACCTGCCTCAGCGAGTTTGAAGAATTATGCCGCTGTCAGTGATGCCCTCTATGTAATCCCAGCATGCACTGCTTGGTCATAAGAGGCCTTCTGTGCCGACAATGATGCCTGTTATCTGTTTCCTCTCTGCATACAAAGAGGAAATAATGGATAAAGGAATGGAGAGCACATTGCCAGCTTGAGATTCAACCAAAGGGAAGGTCAACAGGAGTTCCCAAACAGAAATATTTTAGATATTACAAATATCATATCTATAAATGAATTTTTTTTGTGAAAATTATTATGGCTGACACCAGGCGTTGGTATGATGCAACATCCCTGTCATAACACAATACTGAGTTTAGAAGAACACCAATATTTAGGCAACTAAATAAATTTATCCAAAGGATTCACAAGTCATCTTCTAACTGTTATGCTAAAATTATGCTTCTGACTCCAATAAAGCATTCAAAGGTTCATAATTTGTGTACTTTGAGAAATATGTTAAAAGGCTTAATGCTTATTATAGTGTTTTCAACAATCTCTATTAAAAGTAAAAAGCAAATGCAGTCCAAACTCCTTCAAATAAAACCGATAAAGATTTCATTGTAATGTTAAAAAGGAACTAAGATTGATGCCCATCGCATTATTCACCTTGAATTAATGTTGTTGGTATCTTATTTGTCACTTTGTTGTTGCTTTTCTTGCTCGAATGCTTTGGAACTGTTTCAAATTCATCATTGTGGTCCTTTCATTTTAAATAACGTCTGAAGCAGTCATTTTTTCCCCTCTGCTTTGTTTGATCAAGTTTAAATTACGTTATAATAAAGAATTCACTTCACTTTTGTTTAAGTTTGTTTTAAGTTTACCAAATGTTCATGGGCATAGGAAGCTAATGAACATTGTTTACAGAAGGGGTGCGCTATTAATGGTGCAAGGAGATGGCTGGATAATCTACACGTTTTACTAATAAACACTTACTTAAAATTAGACCAATCCTGTTACTTTATACTTTAGGTTTTTGGGAGAAATATTACAACCAAGGAGACGTATTAAACAACATTAAAAATGTCCTATTTTTGTTAAGGGGACTGTAAAAAAAAGTTTCTAAGCTTCTAAGTTAGTTTTTACCACATCAATGACTGAAATTAGGTCTATCAGTTACATCTTTAGATGATCTAAAGACATCAACCTTGTCAGTATTGCTTCTTGCTAAGCGCAGTTAAGACAGTCCACATTGTAGATTCTCACTTTTTTCATCTTATCAAGAAACTTTTTATTAACATTTTAGCAATTACTAAAAGAGGTTTAAATATATTTCTACTGTTATTTTGAAAATTGATCTTTGGTGATGAGCTCCAGGTATTTAAAGTTCGATGCCTTCGCTGCCATCACCCTAATCTGTAGCTTTTTTCACAGATTCACATTCAGAGACACGTTAGGACTTTGGCTGGGCCACTTTAAAACAATTATTTTTCTTAGGCCTCTACAAAAAATTACCTTTGGATGGAAAAAATATTTTGTTGAACCTAAAAACATAGGTTTATGTCTAAATCTTTAAGCGGTATGAGCTTTTGGTCCAACTATGCTCATCTGTGTCCAATTAAAACAGGGAACCAGTCACAGAGAATTAAAATGGGGCTGTTGCTACTGCATGTTTCATTCTAATCGTCTTTGAAAAGGTTAACACATTTCATTATGCATAATTTCGTCAGATGTTGATGTTACACACACGCAGTAATACGCAAAAGAGGCTGCAAACACGGCTGAATCACACATCTCAAAAAATCTAAAGAGAGCTTTTTTTTTTTTTTTTTGCTGTAATATCAACAAATATTGTCAATTTTCACGATGTTGATAACTTCAGTAAAGGTTTACACATGTCCGGGAAGACTCCAGCAGTCAAAACAACCAAACAGTGATGGAAGATAAACCCATGGACAAATGTGTCTTCTCCCACAAGCACATTAACTCCTATTTTTATTTTATTTATTTTTTTACAGAAAGCATTTAAATCGTCTTGTTTCTAATATCTGCCATATAAATTTACTTTTATAGCACAAGAGTAATGGCTTACCACTTTATTGTGAAAAATTGTGCTTGTTTTATATGCCATTTTTAAGTAAAGCAATACAAATACTTTCCTGTTATGCTTCCTAATCATCAAAATATTATGAATATCAAGCACTAGAGAATAGCAATTAGAAATGATGTGCCTGCTACCAGGATCTCCACACTGCTGATACAGCAAAAAAGCTGAGCAATTTCTGACAGTTTGGTAAACCTCCAAGATAGTGGCCAACATAAACAACCCCTGTTATAAAACTGTGATTACAAAGAACCAAAGACGATTACAAGAAGAACATCTATTAGTATTCATAACCTCTTTGTCACTGTGACATGAAATGGCTTCACAGGAGTTTACAGCGCTCCTCAGCAATCCCCGCCGGAAGCATTAATAGTTGTTAATTCATGCCGGTGTCAGGAGAACCAATGTGTTTATGTGAAGTTTGATGGTCTCCTCTTATAAACTGTCCATTAATGAATGGAGCGGCGGTATTGATGAACAATAAAAATATATCAGGAAGCTTGTTATGAGACAGAGCGGATGAGAGCGCAGAATGGCGGTCAATTGTAATGACAAGTCGGCTTCTGGTTTATGCTTGTTGTTATTCAAATGCACTCATTGCCTCAATGCTGGAGTTGAGGTGTTTTACTATGTTGGAAATCATTTTTTTTAATATATATTCAAGGAGGCATCCCCACTCAAGTAACAGAAAACAGTACAAGGAAAAATATGACTTACCTGTTAGTTAGCCAAACAATTACCTGTAAAGAATCGCTGTGCATCATAAAAACACATTACAAGCCAGCGTCTATGCATGAAGATAATGAGTCATCCAATTAGAAAGTACACGTGTGGAGAAGATGTTCTCAGAATTTCTGCAACACTTTCCCATAAAATGAAAGACGTTCAATTAAACGTACAATGATTCAGAGAAATTATTAGCTGTAGTGGAAATGATTTGTTGTAATCATGTTGAAACTTTGGAAAATCTATTGGAATCACTTCTAGATTTTGGCTTTAACCTAAACATGTTAATATTTCTGTCTTAACTCACACAAAAATATAATGTTAGGCCCTGATCACACAACAATGCCTTGAGCATTGTCAATAACTTTATTCCACTTTGAAAATATTTTTGTATAGTTTAGTGTTTTTATTATTGTGTTTCATTAGTTTTACAATTTATCTATGTTCATAATGTATCGTTACAAATATACGTGTGTGTGTGTGTGTGTGTGTGTGTGTGTGTGTGTGTATTATACCAATAAAATAATTTTTGGTTTTCGTGGAAATAATGAATGGAACTAATTTTCTATAGTTTCATTTGTTCGAATTAAAATCGTATTTTGGGATTTTCTCGGGGGTGGGGGGTGGTTGTTTGTTAGCTGTCCTTTGTATTTAATTGGCCGCCACTCTTCATCTACACCTGTCTATTATCAATTTAACCAAACTACCCCATAGGCGATATATTTATTTTTCAAATTCATTGTCATTTCTTTCCATTTGTAACATAAAGCTTTTTTTGTCTTCCATTTAGGACTATATTTTTTTTTATGTGTTTTAATTTCATTTGCTTGCCTCCTTCCTACATTCAGGTTTAACCCTTTACTGTTTCTCGTTCCTACACAGTTGCAGGCGAATTCTGAAACAACTCGTCCTTGCAGACTGACCCTCAACTAGAGCAGAGAGATGCAGACTTCTCCCCACTTAGAATCGGGCGTAGAAAGGGACAAAAAATACTTAAGTGAACCTTGTTTATCATATTACTATTTAAAAATTAAACAAAACAAAATTAATTATGTTAAAAATATCTACATTTAATAACGGGCATTAGGTTGAATGTAAAACATCTTACTTGAAACGGTAAAAATTGTACTTCCCAGATTAAGATAAAGGTTTATTTGGAATAAATTAGTCTCAATAGTGATGAAGGCAGCCTGAAGGTCATTGCTCTAAAAGATGATCTTACCTGGTTTTAAAGTGACACACTGGAGCTACTGCCAACCTTAGACCCACAAGAATCAAACTGCAAGAAAGTGAGATTTACACCACAAACGACTCTGAAAAGAAGGGATAATAAATTTAAAAAGTAATTCTCTACAAAACTGGTAGCGTAGTGTAGAGAGAATAAAGAACAAGAGTAAGCACTGTCACGTTTGTGTGTTAGTTAAAAGCCTCGCAGCAGCAATCTGGAAACCAAAGATAGTCAAAATGTCTTTCTTATTCAAATAAATAAAAGCCTGAAGAAATAATAAAAACGAGATTACAAAATCAAAGAATAAAACTGTAAACAATCATCTCTAACTTAACTTCCTGTAAAAAAAAAACAGTTTCCCAATAAATGTATAACACTAACTGTGAGCAAGGAAAACAAAGTCTGAATAGAACATTTTTTGTGTTTTTCTGTTTCTTTTTTGTCCTCTGGGTCGCCAAGCAGATGTCCGCCAATCCTGAGCCGCGGTTCTGCTAGAGGTGACGGTAAAAATGTTTAACCCAGAGTGAAATATTGCCATTTCCATATCTACTGAATCTGTCAGTGTGTTTGTGAGTTAAATGATATGCATTTGGCTTTGAATCTGAATTTAAATAGGCTTACATTTGAATAAACTAGATTGTCCATTTTTTTTTTTTTTTGAAATGTTGGCTTGTTTTGTTCTGTAAACGGTCTTTACAAGACTTGCTGGGACTTGGTGCTGGATGAGTCAACTGGATTGACCTGACTAAACAAAGCCTCATTAACACGTTCTCCAAAGTGCTCCAGTCCAAGCAGAACGCCACTATCTATTCAGCTCAACACGAGCAGCAAGCCTGAGTTGCATGCACCATGAAACTAATTGATACTGCAGGGAATGATGCCAGATCAGCTTACAGTAATGTTGCAGACACAAAAGTGGTTAGAAAAGAAGTGAATGCATTAAAGTTATTCACTGCATTTGACAACTCAGTAAAAACCCAGAGACCTCTGTAAACGGATGTCTTTGAAAGATATGGTTTCTGATCGACACAGAATGAAGCTACAAGGAATGGTAACCCATCTTAAGTTTAACAAAAACGTGATAAAAAAACGTACATTTCTGCATTATGTTATGTAAAAACTCACACCAGAAGAGGCTACCTAAGCTAATTTATAAAAGAGGAGTTTGGAGATTCCACACTGGCAAAGACTGAAGTTAGAGAAATGAACATTAATGACCCTTAATAAGCTGAGTCGCTGCACAATCATCACCACCTGCTTATTATTATTTTTTTTTTTTTTATTGCCGTCCTCAAAGCTCTGTTTTAAAGCCCCCAGGGTTTAATTTCAGGTACTCATGTGACACTGTTACCTTTATTCTAAAGTCTGGAGGAAAACTTTGAAGCCCTTAGCTTGTGCTTTTAAAATCTCCCTCACAGCTAAAGGAAAGTTATCTTCCAGTTAAAGCCTCAATCTGTAAAACAAACCTACTTGTTCGACCTAACATTTGCCCGTGTTAGTACAGTAGAAAAGCCATGGTGACACATGGATGTAAGTAAGAGCGAAAAAGCCCTAATCAGGTGAAGAATGATTGATAAGGTTTGGATCACTGAATGGATCTGTTGAAAAAATGATCCCAATATTAGAGGCTCCCTAGCTCAGTTCAGATTAGTGCTTCTTTTGACATCACACATTAGATTTTTATTATTGTGTGGTTTCAAATCGCATTCACATCTGGAGTCAGATGCCTGATTTAATCACCCTTCCCTTGTCTAAAGGTTCTCCTGGTCCAAAGGAGATGTTTTTTTTTTACCATATGGTCAAGTATAGAACAAGTGATCCAAGTATAGAACAAGTGATCCATCTTTAAATGAGCACAACCTAAAAAGTAAAAACAAAAATCCTTGTTTGTTATTAACAGACTGATAAAACCATGATTAACATCTCCACAGATAACGAGTAGAAAGACTGTTTAAATAGGAAACCATGTTTAGTGCACTCTAGTTTAATGTGACGTGCATTTATGCAGACTGGACAGTCACATCACTGCTGTTACCATTTTTACTTGAGCTATTTCTCACCACCCACCCTGACCTCTTCTGACCGGTATTCACTGTATTTTCACAGATGAGGTGCGTATGAAACGCCATGAAGCAATAAACTCTGAAAATGATAACGCGTCCAGGTAATCCTCCACGGCGCCGTCATTTGTTTCCTGTAGGTGGCTGTTAATTTTTCGTGAGGAAAATATTTCACTGCATGTAACTTTTTCTGCACTAGCAAGACTAAATTTATTGTCGGACTATAATATTTTATATTTCCCAAGGAACCTAATAAAGAACTCGTGAGAACCTCCTGAGAAGTGTGTAGGTATTGGAAAGGGAGGATGCAAAATGAATTTTTTAGCTTTATATCACGTCTTAATGTCATCTCTTCATCAAAAGCATACTCAGAGTGTCGATTTGACTAATTTCTACACATTTAAGTAATCCTCGAATCTCTCCTGGCATCGATTCAGAGCTGCCTAAGCCCTTGATCCTTTTTCTGGAGCAGCAATTAGCAAACAGCTGGTGGAATTATGGTTGTGCTAAACTAGGGGTACAAAAATCTTCTCACTCAAGTCCTTTTTGGATAAAAAAAAAATGTGGTCGAGAACATGTCGTTTTTAAATGCCAAAGAGACTATAACTTCACTATTACTTAATTTTTGGGAAATTACCATCTGCCAAAAACATGTTTGTGCAAAGTGCTTTATTGACGAAAGTTTTTACGCAAAAGCCCATGTGATAGTAAACTACATGAATGTTTGTCAGTAAAAGACAATACAAGCTAATACTCAAAAGATCATTTACGCCATTGGAGTTTGTAGGTACGCTAAACTACAACTCACATTGTTTCGTTGGCATCATTGTCGTATGGCTTATGTGCAATCCATGGCTTTCATTTGTTGCTTTAGATTCAAATCTTTGCATTGTTTACAGTTTAGAATAGCAAGTTACAATTTGCTACTGTGAATTATGAGCAGTTAAACCACCAAGAGTTTAGTGGAACCTGAATTGGTGGTGTTAAATGGATGAGAACAGGTTGTATGAAGGTCGATAAAAATTGGTAAAGGAGAGAAGAAGGGAAGTTTGCAGTCGTGAAGGGATGAGCCAAGAAGCAATGAAGAGGCTCTGATTTGGCACAGGTGAGTACTTGGAGAACCATCTGCATGAACAAGTTCCCTGAAAGAAACCTTAGAACAAGGAGTAACTAAAGGTGGGAGGTTAGTGTTACAATGTTGGTTAATACTCGAGAGGAGGCTGATTGGCAACCAGATTCTCATATCCAGAAAGTAAGGAGCGTGGTGAAAGGTACCAGCCCCACCACAGCAAAGGTTTTCCTTGACGTCCTCTGGTGGAGACCAGCAGGAGATTGAACAAAACAACAAACCAGGAAAAAAACAAAAAACATTTCCTAACACTAATATAATTAATTGATTGGGCAGTAGGTGTACCCACCCTCCTTTAACATTGTATTGCAAAAATCCAAATGAGACGTTTGGTTGTTGACAGCAACACCAAGAGTTGAATTAGCATTCTCAGAATCACTGTCTAAAGTTTCCTGGGAAAATCAAGGTGTGGTGTAATACCAGACATCATCAATTTCTCTCATTACTAAATAGAATCCATTGGTGCAATGTAATTTTATTACTTAAGAATGGGTTGCAGGGGCAACAAGGCTCCGAAGGCAGGTTTTTTATTGTAAAAGAAAAATGTCATCTTACCTACTTCCGATTGGTAAAAGAAACATTTAGCAAACATCTTAACATACATTTTTTCATAATCCAGATATCCCCATCATTGGCAACCCCTGAGTCTTCCTTGCTGCAGTCACAGATTATCTATGAAAGTAAAAAAAAAAAACACTGACTTTTAAAATTAGGCTCAGGTTTAGGGAAAAATATCTAAGTTTTATCATGTTGTTGACGCACTATTACAAGCAAACAGTCCTAAAATAAATATTAAACATTTAGTCAATTTGCAACATTTAGGTCTAAAAAAATTCCAGCATTTAAGATTTTATATTTATAATTTTCTAGTTGCTTCTTTTTGTTATATCAACAACTGAACAATTTCACAGGTGCATCAGGTTTCAAAATCTTCCTTTATAGTTCAGCTACATTATATTGAAGTGGGAAAAAAAGCCTTGCTTCGTATTACAGCAGGAGGACATGCAGTTCAGATGATGGATGAGTCAGATAATAAATGACGACGAGAAAAAAAATCCCTCAAATGTCAGACTAATCTTCTGGCAATCGGTGGAGAAGCGGACATTAGATCATTTTTCGGCTTCATCCATAAGGCTAAAAATGTATCTGCAGATGTCCTTGCTGGTACCATTTAACGCACTGAGCCACGGACCTCCGCTCAAGCTTTAGCAGTTGTCTCTTCATTGGCCTCATGTGGTCCTGCAGTAACTTTTTATCCTGATTTAATTTTTATTAACAACAGCAAATAATGAGATATGCTAAAATGTTGTTGTTTTTTTATCCATTTATTTTGAAACAGAAGACAAAATATGAAGGTGGAGAATGAATCTAGGTTTCCCAAAAAGTGATAAAGAAATCCATATATTGTGATTAAATATTTGCTGCACTGCAGCTGCTGTTGCATCTAATGTCTAATGCAAGCAAACAATCTGCAGAAACCGAAATAGAGAATGCTAAGAGTGTCCAGAAATGTTTGGGAAGGACTAATTTGATAAATCCAAAGCACCCTATGAAAGACTGATGTTCAGTTAATGTAGTTCTGATCACTTAAAGTGATTATTCAGATGATGCACTAATTCAGAACTTACGTATGTAAACACGTATCGGAAATATCCATACAAGCAAGCTTTTTCTTCATCTGAAATACAACCAGGAGATGTTTTTTTGTTTGGTTTTACAGGTATTGTATTAGTGAAGTCTCTCCGCCTGTCGACCTCGCGCTCCATCCTTCCCTCACTCGTGAACAAGACCCCGAGAAACACCTGGCGCAGGACCTCGCTCCCGACCCGAAGAGGGCACTCCACACTTTTCTGGCTGAGGACCATTTAGAGGTGCTAATTCGCATCCCGACCACTTCACACAAGGTTGCGAATTGCTCCAGTGAGTGCTGGAGATCCTCGCCCGATGAAGCCAACAGAACCACATCATCCGCAAAAAGCAGAGATGCAACCCTGAGGCCACCAAACCAGACCCCCTCAACACCTCGGCTGCGCCTAGAAATTCTGTTCATAAAACTTATGAACAGAACCGGTGACAAAGGGCAGCCTTGGCGGAGTCCAATTCTTACTGGGAACGGATTTGTTTTACTGCCGGCAATGCGGACCAAATTCTGGCACCGGTCTAACAAGAAAGTCCGGTACTCCATAGTCCTGGAGCACCCCCCACAATATTTCCCGGGGAACACGGTCAAACGCCTTCTCCAAGTCCACAAAACACTATTAGACTTGTTGGGTGAACACCCATGCCCCCTCCAGGACGTTGAAGAGGCTGTAGAGCTGGTCCACTGTTCCACGGCCAGGACGAAAACCGCACTGCTCCGCCTCCAGTACAAATGAAATACCCAAAAACCACACAATATTCCTTCTTCAAAGTTAACCATTGCTGATTTAAAGGTACAAAAATTCACATTAGTGAGGATTGTGGTTACTTTTCAAGTATTCAGGGATCACGTCCAACCTTAGAAAAGCATACAGGTATACTATAAGAAAGTTTTTTATTTATCATGATAAGTATTTAAATATATCATCACCATTGTGGTGGACTTTTTAAATTTTATACTACAGAATGTAAAATCAAAATCAAACCCACAATGTTGGGATAGTAAAACACGGAAAGACACAGTTCAGTTCAATTTAGTTTATTTATTTAGGTCCAATATAAAACATGTCTCCTAGAGGTACTTTACAAGTCAAATAACTTAATTCCAATCCCGCATACATCCAGATGTCTTAAAGAAATGATTTAAAAAGTTTCTAATCTAAGGAATCTAACCCAGCAGACTACATCAAAGCCATTGACTCACATACTAAGCATGTACGTTGGCACAGCGGACAAGAAAAACTCCCTCTGGCTGCGTCTCTTTCTGGGACAAGATTCACACCGACGTTGGAATTTCTCACCGGAACCAAAGACGGATGACCAGAAGTGGAACTGGAATAGACTTAAAACGACTCAACAATAATCAACATGTGCTATTCAACACCGACATTTCAATCGCCAGACGTTCAGTTTATATCAGCTTCTCGAGAAGATTTCAACCCAGACATCTATCAGAACATCTTTGGACTGCTTAAAAATTGTAATGTTGAAGATTGGACTTTCTTAAAATTGTCAGGTTGAGTCATTCTGTGCTGTTTCCTAGGTGGCCACGGGGGTCGCTGTTGCGGGGCTCCAGGATGGAGTCCCGCGGTTCCCAGGTGTCTCGGGTTGGCACTGATGAGCAGAGCAGTATAAGAGGAGTGTGGATCCACTATTCGGCGCCTGAGTGTTGCCTATGATCGGTAACCCTCAACCTCAGTGCCAAATTA
>JAVLVB010000624.1:211209-223282 GCA_032876305.1 Orestias chungarensis | reverse complement strand
GACACCTCCACTACAATCCAAGTAAGACCGTTCTCTTTCTTCACTTCCGATAACCAGAGATTCACCAAACCTGTCCTCACTCTCAGAGGTCTCCCGGTATCCCACGTCGAGCCTCCCGCTCACTTCCGCCACTCAGTGCCGCTCGCACTTCCTTCCCAAGATCATCACCACAGACTCACCGCTGGAACCAACCCCTTTCTGTGTCACCACTCACTTCAAATAAACCTCATAACCATATCTTCTGAGTGTCTCTGCCTTTGTGGGTCAGAAAACCTAAAACCCGACATGACAAAAATTAACTAAAGAGTTGTTTGGAGTTTCTAAATGTTTTTCAATTGTTTTGGTTGATTTATTTTTATTTTATGTAAAAGTAAAATAAAATAAATAAAAATTGCTATTTTTTTCTTGTGTTTTTTCAAAATAAAATATCAAATAAAACAGGAAGAAATGTCCAGCAGAACCTGGCTCAAAACAACTTGGGGTTTTAGAAGACTGAAAACACAAATAGAAGCAGAGGAAACAAAAGTTAATTGTAAGAGAATAAAAATACCAAGTTCCTGGCAGCCCCACCAGCTGACACAGCCTCTCAAGGGAGGTGTCTCAGCTAATAGGAACGCCAGAGAAGGTATAGCTTCCATTGAGAAAAAACACTGAGAGGAAAAAAGAAAATGATCAGCTGAAATAACTGCAACCAAATAAGATAAGTTAACAGAGGAAAAAAGTGGTCATATTCTCCTCAGCCTAAGTCTTTAGCAACATTCCAATAAAAAATAGCTCAGGATAACATAACCCATTAGAGTGAGAAACGTAAGATTTAAGGCAAAAGACAACCTTGAGACTGATTTCTTCCCGGATCAGACTGTCTTCTCTAACTCCTCCTAAAACTAGACAGTCTCAGGTACAAAAGGTGGAAGCTGATTCAACAGGAGAGGAGCCTGATGACTAAAAGATCTGCCAACCATTCTACTTTTAGAAATTCTAGAAACCACCAGTAAACCTGCAGTATAAGAGTGAAGTGCTTTGTTATGATTGTATGGAGTAATCAGTTCCCTGTTTAATGATAGGGCTTAATTTTGAGAGAAGCTAAAATAGGGGCAATATTATGTTTCTTTTTAATTTTCATCAGAAATATTTCTGAAACTTGTAAAAAAAAAAAATATTTGCATTAGTTTTGCCATAAAGTAGGAAATACATGGACTAGTTTTTCAGCATCTCTCCTGGATATAATATTTCCAATTTTGGCAATATTCCTGAGACAAAAGACAAGACACTTGGAGACCTGTTTAATGTAGGTTTTAAATAATATTGTGATCAAAAGTAATACACAAGTACTACACTTTATTACCAGAGGCTAATTTGATGCATCTACTTTAAGAGACTGACCGAGCGGTTTCTTTTTCATAGGTTCTGGTCCAAAAACAAGAACTTCTTTGTAGAATTCAAAACCAACAACTTTAGTCATTCACATTTCTATGTCTTCAAGACATACATGTAATCTAGCAAACTGATTGGATGCATTAGGATTCACTTACATTTACACATTTAGCCTTTTAACCAAAGTGTCTTACAATAAGAGGGTTAAAAATTGAACTACGACTCGGTTTACATATTGTCCTGGAGATATATGTAGTTGGGAATTATCAACATAACACTGGAAATGTATACTATATATATATATATATATATATATATATATATATATATATATATATATATACATATATATCTATATCTATATAAAGGGATTGGGCCAAGTGCAGAACCTTGAGGCACTCCACAAGTAACTATGGATTATTTAGGTTTGTCCTTTAGATGAACAAAAACGGAAATCACTTTTAGAAATGTATTACTGTAGTAAGAAATCGATGATTACAACAAAGAGGAAGATATTTTTTGAAATTTGTAATACCCACTGATGTTTGATATGTTGTGTCTTTCAGTCCAACTTTAGTGAAATACCAAAATCA
This sequence comes from Orestias chungarensis, assembly GCA_032876305.1. Taxonomy (NCBI): domain Eukaryota; kingdom Metazoa; phylum Chordata; class Actinopteri; order Cyprinodontiformes; family Cyprinodontidae; genus Orestias; species Orestias chungarensis. Next base: position 221,315 of record JAVLVB010000624.1, on the reverse strand, counting down.
CACACCAGTTGGGTGACGTAACAGTTTTTAATTAGAAGTTTTGTACAATAAATTCTACATTTTCACAAGCTAGGAAGTTAATGATGTTAAGAGAGTTAGCATCTTCTGGTCATGTTGGACAATAGATGAGATGGTAATAAAAGGCAAACATGTTTACCGTGTTCAGTTTAACCATTTTGAAAACTAATCACTCCTTTAGTATCAGAGAATTTATCAGGATTTAAACAGATCCAACACATTTCTCTTTTTACTGTCATCATCACTGTAATTAGTTTTGGAGATGAAACCAAAATAATTACAACATCTGCTTGAAGCATTCATATAAAACAGTGTATCCTTCTCATTCGCCTCAGCTCATTAAAATAAAACAGTAAATCAGTAAAATAAAGCATAGAAAAATAAGTGTCAATCTTAGCACACCCCCCCCCCCCCACACACACACACACACAAAAAAGCAAAAAAAATATTAACTACTCCTTTCGGCAACATCATAAATTGGATTAATCGTAAAAACAATATTCTTTAACTACAAGGGGAGGATTCTCCTCTGTCTCAGATGCAATAATATTCCATAATCATATACATACAGTTGGGAAATGTACATTGAGGTTGTTTAAAAAAAAAAAAAAAAAAAAAAAAAAAAAAATCAATATTATGGCTTTTTTGTTTTACTATAAGCTGAATTCGAAAGACCAAACAGTTCACAATGCTCTGAATATTATTAGACATTTACTTGTCCGATTCAAAATTTTCAGCCAAGTACATACAGTGCATATACCATACTTATGCTTGTTAAATAACATTGAGGTTCTACGATACATTAAATGCTCTGAGAAGTTACATGAAACATAAGCAGCGAGTCTTTGATGTTCCGGTCTGACATTTGAATGATCTAAGAGAGAGAAGCTCAACATGCCGTGCTGACATCCTGAACAAGGTTGGATTTCCTGTGGGAAAATCTCGGACTACTTGGATTTAAAAAAAATAAAAATCCAGGAAAGGAAGAAAAAGAGTGCTGATTATGACATCATTTTTTCATTTTTTACATTTTCTTTTTTAAACATCCTGGAAATTACATGAGTCAGATGTAGAAAAAATAAAGAACAAAAGAATGAAAGATGACAAGTAACCAGATGTAAGCGGGTAAGATCAACAGATGTTTAGTGTTTTCTGTGCAAGCGTCGGGTGTTTGTACTGAAAACTGATTCCAGATGAAAATGTTGCATTAAGGAACATCATTAATCATTAATATGATAAATCATCCCCTAAATATCCAGGCATCAATATTGCATCAATAAAATATATGCAAAAATGTGGTCATTACAATAGTTTTGTTTATCAATAACAAGAAAATACTAATGGGTGAACAGTTACCAAGGTTACATCAGTTTTAACTGTTGCTCAACTTATCTTTGCAGAGGGAATGCACTTTGTATAACTGGATCTGTACATTGTAATGGGTCATAATTCGTTAAAAGAACACCTTTTTGCAGTTGTCTAAGAGAATCTTTTGCAGTGATAAGTCAGCGTTCATCTTGGTAATCAGATAAAGTCATTCTTTGGGCGCCACAAGTGTTACTGTAATCTTCTCACCATTTGCCTTATGAACTATCCGCAGTGTTATTCACGGTGGTGGCAGCCCATGCTGTGGAGACAGGGAAAGATGGAGCTGAATCCAAGGAAAGAGGTTCAGTTTTCTGCCAGGTAAACCTAAATTACTGTTAAACGTAATGATGTGCTAAAATGCCCTAGTCAAAGTCCTGACCTGAGTCCAACTCAGATCCGTTCACAGAAGCTCCTCAACCATGTAAACCATGGTTAAGCTATTTATTTGTTAAAATCATGTATATTTCCCTTTAACTTTACAACAATGTGTCATGATTTACCAATATTATACATTGGTATTAATAATTGTATCATGAAAAAAAAATCTGAGTCAAAGAACATCCAATATGCTGTATTCTTTTCTAGTTTCTAAAGCTGATATCTAAGTCAGCTTAAAATAATAAAATAAAACAAAAATAACTTTTCAGCGAGATATAATTCTATTAGCAAATTTAGTTCTTAAAGAAATGAATATATAGAGCGCAATAAAAAATCGCTAGCCAATAGTAATTTGTATATTATTATATATATTATTATTATTATTATTACGTCCAATATTTTGCTGAAAAGTTAGTTTTGTCATATTTCAAGTGTTTTAAAAATATTTGCACTAGAATCTGGAAAAAATACCTTAGAAATTTGAGTTTATGCAGTCTACTGCAAGGCACTGTAAAAATTGCACAGTGGAGAAAAGAGTGGAACTGTTGCCTTGCAACAAGAATGTCTGGGTTGAACTCCTGGTCTTTTTACATGTTGTTTGCATGTTATCCCAGTGCATGCATGGATTCTCTCAGGGTACACTGGCCTTCTGTCACAGATCAAAAACATTTCTTTTGTTGTTGTTGTTGTTTTTTAATTGCGGTACGAGTGTGTTCGCTCACAATCGCTTGTCTTATGTCTGTTTGTTTTGTCCAGTAGAGGACTGGTGACCTGGCCAGAGTGACCTCTGTTTCTCGTACAGTGACTTCTATAGATATAGACACCAGCCACTTAAACCCTGCAAGAGCAGGTTTAAAAAAATACAATCGATGACAATATGGAGTGTAAAAACTGGTTACAGCGCATATTTTAGTAGACTAATCACCATCTGTGAAAACTCAGAACAACTAAATCTAATTAAAAGCCACTCTAACGGTGTGGAAGAGTAGAACTTTAGGGGGGAATTAAAGCCTATACTATACTTGACAGTTGTTGTTTGGCTTGGATCAGCAACAGAACCTGAAGAGTCATCTTGTGGTTGCATCTCATGTATTTTCTGTTTGCTATTACGTTCCATGAAGCAACTAAACCGTGGAGAATATTAATCGCACGCAGTCACAGGCGAGTGGAGTGGGTCCAGCACTGACCTTTGATCAGTGGCCGAGGCCAAGTTTAAATACCGGGAGCAACAAGCATGCCACTTTATACAAGCATGTGTCTGTATTTATTCTCTGCGTGCGGAAGATGTGAAAGATATTTATTTGTGGGACTTTGCCATATGTGCTTATATCAGCTGAGATTTGAGGTCTTTTACAATGTTTTTTAAAAGTTTTTTAAAGCATGTGATGTGCATTTGAATCTTTTATTAAGCTCATAAAAAGGTCAAACACCAGATATTATAATTATCAAAACAGACACAAATCACAGAAGATACTAAACAACACCCAAAAATAAAAAATGAAAATAAAAAAACTCTGCCCGAGTGAGAGAAATTGTAGCTTTTACTGAACCTGGTGTTAAGGAAAGGTTCCCACAGATATCCTCAACACACAAACAGACGGGGGTGAAAACTGAATGGAGAACCATGAAAACTGATGTTAATTTACACTGTGTTCCGAGGCTCTTCACTCGTCCACAAGTAGTCCTCAGAGGGTTCTGTTAAATCTTCCTGCACAAGCAGCAATCATGGGGCCTCCGAACCCATACTTCTGACCAAACAAATTTCAACACTCATCCCAAAATGATAGTTCTAAGGTCTATGAATTCAAAATGTTAACACTAAGCTGCAATGCAAAAACCAAGAGATGGGGAAAAAATGTAAATAAAAAGATCAAGGGTAAAAAAAAATAAAAAAAACACACACAAAAATGACAAAATGTACTGAAAAAACAAAGAATATCATTTCTTGTGTTGCTTTCTTTTATACAAATATGAGTTTCTCAGTCCATAATATGTGGCTTTCGAGCAGCAGGGCTACAAGTAGCCTCGCGCTCCGAAGTAGAGCAGCAGGGCCAGCAGGGAGGTGACGCCCACAGGCTGCCTGCAGACGGCTGAGTCTCTCAGGATGGCATTGGATGCGCTCGGATCATCCACCTTGGGAGCCTGCGGATCAGACTAAAAGGAAACACAACGCATGTCTCATGTTTCTGAAAAACGGATGATGCAAAGAACAAACGCTAAATCTACTGTCCAAATGGATTTTTAAGACAACTTATTCAGTCTCCAGCTATTTAAGTTGGTTAAATTAGGAAGAGAGACATCAAAGCCCTTTCTGTGCGGTTTCTTTTAAGCCAGAGTCTTAAGTTGTAGGAGTTTTTACGTTTCTTAGTTTCTTTTAAAGTTTCGCTGTTGTTAACTTTTTTTCTCAGTAAAGCTTACACTTTTAAAAGGATCGGATGTGACGGAAACATAACAAAAGTGTTGTTTTAGTGACTATAACACCATGATAATAAAGAAAAACGAACTTCTTCTGTGTAAAAGTATTTTTCGGTTTGCATGTAAACATATGTGTGCGTATTTTGCTCCACTGATTATAATGCTGCAAGCCAACAGCTGGGTCATCTCCCAGTGACCCGGTTCTACCTCCACGAAATGTCAGTTCAGTGCATAACAGCGCCTTATTATTGCAGAATGACATTTACAGTGAACTTTAAAAGCCAGCAGATAAGCAACGATCCCATTTCAGCCTCAAAGGAACTACAGAGACCAAGAGTTTACAGAGAAAGGTAGGAAGGATTGCTCTGGCAATCACCGTTAGAGGAAGGTCAGACACTTCCAGCAGGGAGGTCGGATTAAGACCCACTGATGGTTTGATCACACAGCAGATTGCTTGGTGGTCTGAAGTAAAATTGTTTTCAAAAAGGAACGGCTGAAACTACGGGGCCCCTAAAGGCGCCACTGATGAAAATTTTAAAGAAACAAATAAACAGTTTTGTGTGTACCACGATGCTTTCTCTTTTGCACTTGATACGTTTTCTTGTGCAACAGATAAGCTGATTTGTGCGTATCACATGGCCTCTTGTGTGTGCTAGATAAGTGATTTTATAGAGATGTCTAAGAACTTTTGGAAACACTAAATATACCAATTAATGTTGCTCAAAAATGGAGGGAAGAGAAGATTTTTTTGTTCATTTAAGGCAGGGTATACAATAAATCTGGTGCCATCAGGAAAGTATCTGGTGCATTCAGGAACTTATCCGCTGAACATGAGAAATGATCTGGTGCGCACAAGATATATTTTTCGATGTCTGTTTCAGACCTCCGTATGAAACCGTTTGTAAGAGCCAGAGTATGTTTGCACTCTCAGTAATTTATACTTAGGTAAATATAAAAATTCAAACAATATTTTAAGCAAGCGGAGCAATTCCATTCATCCTGGTTCTGACTATACATCAAACAGACTTGTTGGAGCCACTTTTCCATAAAAGGATGGTTCTATTACTTATGTATTTTTTTATTTTTAAGATCTTGGTATATCCCATTGTCGGCTCCGTCTGCTTAAAAACTTGAAAATGAATCCACAGACATCTGTGTTAACTTTTACTTCCATTAACATTGTCCTGCTTCGTAGCGTCTACATACTTCTTCTGCACATGCGGGAAGCTTTGGGGTCCTTTAAACCGTATTTCAACCAAATATCTGCTGGGTGAACCGGGTCTTATGTTCCAATTTGTGAAAAAATAAAAAATAAGGCTCAACAATTTTTTCATCCTCCTATAATATTTTATATTTAATTTATCAATCCAAATAAAATGAACTTACCGAACAGACATCAACAGTTGCGTTTGAATGCAGTTTCTGAGCCTGCAATAAAAAAAAAGAAAAAGAAAACGATAAAGAATATTTAGGAATCATATTCCAGGTTTCCAGAGGAAATCATAAGAGACATTTTACTGTTTTTTTGTTTCTTTCAATGTTGTGGTTGAATAAATCAACAAAAATATGAATAATGTCAGCCTTAAGTGATATTAATAAGACAAAATGTGTCATCCTGCATGCCGTACGGTAAACAGTGTAAATGTTAATGAAGTTCAAAGGTTACATCATAACAATAAAGTATGCTTGAGCACAGATTGAAATGAATCCACAGTTGGAGGGAATCTTCCGCTCAAATTCAGAACTGCATGGGCAAAACTGAACAAAGTGAACATTTCCCTATTTCTATAACATGTAAAAAACATCATTAATCGCTGCAAATGCAGGCAACTAATGTGTGTGGAATGACTGCATTGACCTCGTACCTCCACCGCAGACACTAAAGGAAAAATGTTGGTTAGTATTATGTGTGGATAGTCTTTTCAAGCTGGTTGCCCACCAGACCCATCAGACCCAGGTTCCAAACACAAACGAATATTGTCTAACAAAGACGAGATGCCTTTCATAATGAATTATCACAAATCAGTACATCTGCCTGAATTTTTGACAATAGGGATCCATAGATAGATAGTCTGCCACTAGGTAATGACAGAAGGTTTACACATAAAAAACATATTTCTTCTATGACCATAATTACACCTCTATGTAAAGTTTGCAAAACACGTTGAATCTTTGGTACGTCTAAGCTCCACGGCTCAGATGGTGATGCCAGCAACTACAGGTTCTCCTTCTCCAGCTATTAACTTTTCTTCTGTTTTCTCAAAGTACACCGAGACCAGTTCTTCTGCTTTTTGTGTGTGTGTGTTTTCTGTCATTTCAAACCCCCAGTCAGTCGGTGCAGAAGGCCCGTCGTACTTGGCCAGGTTTCATTACAAGGACTGATGACAGGCATTGTTCTATACAAAGCAAATGCTGGTTATGCACCACCAGGACTGGCACTTCTTATGCAATCAATGCCACTGAATGATACTCCTGCTATTACGGTGTGAGGTGTTATAGGCCAGGACCTTGGATAACTTTCTGGTAGGGATGCACCAGATCCAGTCAAATGTATTGCTTTGGAGGTCCGATGGTATTTTCCAGGGTCTCACAAAACACACTTCACCATTAGAACTGCTAACGTTAGCTTAGCACTTCTGTAGTGTGTCTTGGATGTTAAAAACTGTGGTAGAAGCGTACAGACCAGAGACATAAATGAAGAAACACATAGGAAAAGGGTGTTGCTGTCTACAGGGTATGTTTCCTAAGATCAACTAAGGGGAAAAAATCTGATTCTGTCAGGATAATGTTATTTCACTACTATGCAACCAAATTCTAAAGCAAAATTAAACTGCTCCACTTAAATAACAGACTATAGTCCGATATTTACAGTAGCCGTTCTTAAAAGAATTGGATAGCTATTGTTAATAAAAAAAAAGGAAACTGTGATCGGAAAATCCATTGCTTTCTGGCAGATTTCTGGAAGAATGCAATGTTACAACATGATGCTATTGACATTTTATAGGTTGATGCTCAGTGGACTCTTTCAGCGAAGCAGGACCCACTGAGACACAGCATCAGTGTCTATAGACAGCATGCGTCATGTTTGCTCCTCCAGCAGGACTGACAAAGCTCCCCCAGATCTTTCCCCAACAGAACATCTGTGGGCCTAACTCAGACGTCAATTCTGACTCAGTGCTCATCTGCCGGATCTTGAGTGTCAATTACAACAGTTGTGAGCCGACTCAGTTCTGCATCAAATCCCTCTTCATGTCGGAGCCGGAATGACTTGCAAACGTTTCTGCCAACAACGGTGCTGCTCTACCCCAACTATTATGTTTGACCCAATAGTTGTCGTTTAAATTGTGTATTTTCGGGTTTATTGTGCTTCAGTTTGTTTTGTCAGTTCTATTAACAGATATCAACGTAAACTTATATAAATTATAAAAAAAATCCTTTCAGCCTTCTCTTATGAATCTCATTTAATAGAAAACTCATACAACCGCTCTTTATCCTTTACCACGCTCAAGAGTAATGTTCCGTATCCACCATCACAAGCAACTGAGAGTTTTCTCGCAAAAATAATAATAATTTTGTTTTCAGATATTTTCCTGTTTAACCTGTATTATTTATAGCTTTCAATGAGAAAGGGATTGTTTGTTATTACACATGTGGAACTTTAATTGCTCCCTGGGACGGATTGAAAAATCTCCCTTACACATGAACTGCAGCATGCCAGCTACCACTGTTTCATCCCCTTCATTACATAAAGGTCACACTGTAGCTTACATCTGTGCTGTGCCTGGAAGGAAATTATGGAGAGAGCAACCGTCCCACAAATAATTCATTCCTTTAGATGGTTGAAATGAACGCAAAACATGGAGCATAATCCTGCCTCTCACTGACTTACCTTTGTCTCCATAAAAGTAAATTCCACGGATACATTAACTTATTCAAATAATTGGAAGAAGTTGCTTTTCCATTTAGTTGAATTCATTTCAAAGGTTCAGTTTGTAACTGCTTTGGTATTGACACGCTACACTTGTTCCTATAGATGAGGGTAGGACTTAATCTACCCACTCCTAATGCACATACACAGAAGGAATCAAACAATGTGGGACAAATGCATGTTCTTCCCAACTGAGGTGTTTAGTCATTTAATTAAATGACTTTTCAGCAACTTTTTATGGTTAGCTGAATCTCCGAGCTACAGGAAAAAAACATTAATTGTTTCATTTTTTACATAAACATAGTAATGAATACGAAACAAAAGAGGAAATTGCAGAATTAGACGTTGATGTACTACAGCTGACAGCATATTTATGGAAAGAATATATATATATATATATATATATATATATATATATATATATATATATAATATAATTTCTGCTATTTGTTGTGTATTGCATACATAAACAATACAGAAATTGTAAATCTAAATATACCAGACAACTCCACTAGTTGAATTAACATGAGTTTATTAATGAAAAAAAAATACGTGAAGAGTTAATACCCGAAAGTTTAAACTCATCTGACAAAAACCCGTTGCTCCATTTAAAGTCAGAGTAGAGTTGAGCAAAGACCATACGTATATTTTCTTAATCTGTAGGTTAGATAGCATCTAATCTTTGTTTTACACGTTTGGCCTCGGCCCCAAGATTTTTGTGTTTCTTTATTTATTCATGTATTAATTTCTCTCTAGTAAAACAGTACTGATACAGCGTAGTTTGTCTTAGTTTTATTTTAAACTATGTAATAATCACCGTGCATGTAGATATGAGGCATGCTGAGAAGTGTACATGTATTTATGGGCTATTTCAGTCGACATCTGCCTTACATTTGATTGGTATGTTCTTTTGTCTTTTCTATTGTGAAGAATACAACGTGCTTGAACACATCGGTGTCATGTAATGTTTCTATTTCTCGAAAACTGAAAGCCATTGATGTCTAATCGGATGATTGTGAACATTCTAATTAACTTACAATAAGGCATTCATATTTATTTCTATCATGACCTTTATTTTTTTATAATGAGTCTGATTGACATTACACTTTTTAAGATAGACCTTTTCCAGGTCTATGTTACCAAAAGACTAGCTCTGTTGAGAAGGGTCAAGAAAGTTCATGAATATTTTTTCTTGTGTATACACAACCACTACGCACATTGAGGGAACAAAGTTTTAAAGGTCAGTGGATGAAAATACGTATACATGCATTATGTTTGTGTGCTCCAGATCGGCTTAATTTTAACCGGTCCGAAAAGTCACATTAGCATGAAGTTTGTTAATGTATCCAGAGCAGCTCCTACTTGCTTGGTATAAGAGATTATATTTGCATGAAACTACATTCAATTAAAGGCTTGGATAGACTAATCAACAGATTATGTGGTTCCCTATTTTCTGTAATATGCAATAATAATAAAATAAAAAAACACAAATTGTATTTTTTTCTTCTCTAAACTTCTATAATACAAATTTACATACAGATGATGGAGACAAGCTGAAAGTTGGATGCTTAAATGGAGCATGACAGTTTGTAGAGTACAGAGAAAATTCTTTAAAGAGAATTATGTAATCACAATCACTTCAGCAATCATCTCAGAGGGCTGCTTTATTTTTTGGAACAGACATAATTTATATAGGGTTGAGTTGCCAAAAAAATTTGCTATTTATTTGGCTCCTCTGTTAAAAAGCTTTTAGCTTTACTCCCAAATAAGTATATCGTTTTGAGTCTCAAAAATAATAATAATTTTACCTAGCACAAGCCGCATGTTCTTTTAAAAAAGTAGTTGGTTGGACGCTTGTTGGCTTTTATTCTTTTAGTTAATTACTAGCCTCCATGTGTTTGAGTTGGAGTATGTGTGTGTGTGTGTGTGTGTGTGTGGGGGGGGGGGGGGGGGGGAGGCAAGGAGAGATCAACAAGACAACTCGACTTTCTGACAGGTC
>JAVLVB010000624.1:198225-211109 GCA_032876305.1 Orestias chungarensis | reverse complement strand
CACACACACACACACACACACACACACACACACACACACACACACACACACACACACACACACACACACACACACACACACACACACACACACACACACACACACACACACACACACACACACACACACACACACACACACACACACACACACACACACACACACACACACCCTGGAGAAGCATTTAAACACAGCAGCCCTCTCTAACTTGCGGTTGGCACAATATCAGAGCAGTCCTGACAGCATGCACGCATCAATGCAACACCAAAGCTCATTATCAGTAAGGACAGTGTCTGCACTGGTTTATAGTTGTATGTGCAGGCTGGTGACTATGAATGAGTCCATCTGATTACTGTATTGTCTCACAAGGGAGGTTTTAATATTTTCTAAGGAAAAGCCAACCAAGATAAAAAAAAAAAAGATTGAAATCCATCTTCTGATCCGTAATACCAAAGCAGTTAAATAGCACCAGTAAAGTAGTTTGTGGTAAAGTTTCAGTAAATGCCAAAACTCAAAGTTTGATGTGTTATATATGTAAGTTTTTAAAAACAATAATGTAAGAAGCTAATAAAATGAAACATTTGCTTTTCTATGGAAGCAAATGGAAGTTGAATAGGTGTATAAAATCCAACTCCATTTTCATTAAGCTGGCCAGAATTTCTGTAGTTCAGTGATTTGATTTCTAATATGGTCAAAAAAGAAAAAACATATAAATAAATTAAACAAATTCCTTGTAAAATCAAAACAATTAATCTTCATAATATAAGCATTAAAAGAGTTTAGATTATTTACAATATGAAACTAACACCATGTGACCGTGGTTATATCTGAGCCTTCACATACTTCAAAACGGCAAATCCCCGACGTGGCCTCGAAAGCCGGGCAAATTTTGGATTAGATATAGCTAACAATTTTTATACTTGTGCTCAATTACAAACTGTATGGACATCAATGAACTTTCTAACCAAGAGTCAGGCTGTCATTCAACACAAAATCAGAAAATGTTTGAACCAAAATCGAAACTATGGCCTGACAGAGCCATACGAAATTTTACACCCCTTATACCAATTTACATGTACTATTCAGAACAGCAGAACATTATTAATACTTGATGTTAAAGCTTAGACCACTCTAAATTCTTTTTTAGACATTCAAACCAGCATGGCTGGATAGTAAACAAAATGTAAACAGATAACAAGTAATTGTGTGATCATCACCCTTCTTCTATTCTTCAACTTCAGCCTGTTCGTCTCACCTGTAAGTTGCCACAGAAGTGGTAGAGGCTGGAGTCAGCATTAATGTGGTTGTCTATGTTGTTGGGGTTGCGTTCGCGGTTTCTTTGGTAGGGCGTGGTGATGGAGGTTGTGGTCTGGACGGGGGATATCGGCGGCCACATGCCAATGTCTGTTCCATTTCCAAAAGCCTGGATAGCGTTACCTGTGAACGAAGAGTGAGAAAAAACACTCACTCATCATCCAGATTTGAAAAAAATTTCTGTGAACTGTCTCTGGTCATAAAGTCTCTTCTCACTTTTGATGAGTCAGTGTGAGATAAGCTGAGCTGTTAAAGTAGAAGTCTACCACATCAGGATTTTCAAAATGTCAGTTTAGCACACACCTGACTCATATCATGAATAACAATGTTGTTATTCCCCATGTTAAAATAAAACTTTATATTGCAACCACAATTAAAGGAGAGTTAGAAGGTACTTAAGTTTTGTTATCACTTCCTTCCATTATAAATTCACCACACCGTCAAACACCTAAGTGCTTATGTGACTTTTTACAATTAAGAGTCCATTAGCGGTCCTATTTATAGTCTACTGTGGCTTTGATGTAAGGAACAAACGCACACATCAGAAGAATAGCTGAGCTTTACAGATCTACTGTATGAATATAATGATATGCTTCCTTCAAACAGCGAATTATGACCCTGATACTGTGGTTCAGCAGGGGAGGGGCTGATCTACATAATAGGTGTTTAACCCCACTAAAATATTCACACAAATTGTTCATGTGTGAAACTTTGCATATATGCTGAAATGTATCAGGTTGGGAATTTGAACCGTGGGTTTTAGCCAAATAGATGTAAATCATCCAAAATAATGCCACAACGATAAGTAAACGCTGTTGCAACTATAACAGTTGTATTTTTAATTCTGTGACACAAAGCTACAACGGTTATTTTATCAAAAAGAAATCTACATATAAATTTATAAACGTACAGGTAGGTTGAAAGAAAGTGTTCATGTTTATAAGTTTCCAAGTTAGTTTACGAGGTTAAACTGGACATGTTGGTGACATACAATAAAATGACATATGGGTATGGAACTGGTGCAAGGTGACAATGTTTATGTCAATTACTGGATTAAAACACCTGTTTCAAAAGAGCAAATTTCTCACATCATATGAACCTGACAACCAATTTGCTGGTGTGAGTTCTTGTCATCTGTCACACAATCTATAAGTTTAACAGCTTCCATCGGTATGCAGCCTACGCAGCATAGTTGTATATCATCGGCATAAGAGTCAATCGACCAAAATTAAGACAGGTCTATTCTAGTTAGGAACTAAACATAAAACTGTCAATTTCAAGGTAATGTAACAAGTTCTATATCAGCCTTTCTAATGCAATGTTGTTTCTCCTGAACTTCAGCCTAATTGAACATGTACAGACCAGAAGATAAATTACAAAAACTTAGATTCTTGGAGGCTAAATCCAACAAACATCTACAATACAGCCAAAGGCAAATTTCTTAAATTTCTGCTGAAATTATCCGTCTTGATGAGTTGTTACATTGATCTAAAACATTTAATTTAACGATTCTCATGTTTTAAGCAAGAATTCATTGTGTTCAACACCCAAGGTTACCTGAAATTTCTATAACATCTAACAACAGATTTGATAGACCGTATAATAACAGTACAATTCAACAGGATAATGCTACTGGACACTAAACTTTGGACCAGTGGGTAGTTTGACATTAGATCAAAAACCCTGTCAAGAACAAGACATCTTAATGGAACCGGCATCTAAAAGAGACAAGCTGGTAAGAACGAATTCTAATTGCTTCCTGTCTTCCTTTGTCCTTCCTCTTGTGGAAATGACTTTGATTAAATTCACTCTGACCTACAAAGAAGCTTTGAGTTAGTTCCACTTGGCAAATGTAAAACTGTAAATGAACTAAGAAAAATTGGAGAAGAGCGCAAATATCCCTAATAGCTCTCACATAGAAAAACATTTGCTTGTTCCATGTGCAAATCTTAGATTACAAGTAGAAAAAGTAGAAAAATGTAATAATTGGGTGTAATGCTAATTGAAAAAGTGCCAGGCAGGCTAATTGATACGCTGCTGTTAAAACAACTGTGTGGTGTTCAAATAACACTGTTTTATACTGATGAACATTAAAAAAAAGGTATTCATTTCTGAAATAGAATATTTGGCAAAGAAATATATTTTTTTCAGTGTGCGAATGGCCTAATTAGGCTCATGATGGCTAAAGACAGCAGGCGTATACTTATGTGCTTCTGAGTGAGTAGCTAGAAGCTTTATGTCGAGACAGCAGAAGGAAAATGAGCACATTGTAAGAATTAGTAGTCTCTTCTCTGTTTTGTCTGTCTCCTAACCTAAAGTCTAATTACAATAGACTGCTTAGAGGTAGACAATTTAGTCTGCCCATATGTTGTTTATTCTATTCTCGTTTAAATTATTTATATTCGTCACAATAGTGACTAGTTCGATTTTATATAAAGTGTATATCTGTAATATAATAGCTTATTTACAGAAAAAAAGTATACTCATGCAAAATCTTAGGTTACAGTCTATAATGGTTTTATGATTTCAATCCAGCAAGCGCCGCTGATGTTTATTTCGTGAACCTGTGTGCTTGCTTTGTAATTTGTTGTCTGAAAATACTTGAGATATGTTTTTGGGCTCTGCAACATACAAATAGCCCCAAAAAACACAGAAAGCGAAACAGAAAGGAAGATAAACATTAGAAAGGATTATTGTGCTAAAGAGTAGATGGAATATGTTCCTGTGCAGCAAAGTTATTGTGCTACTCCAGTTAAATACAAAAGCGTAATGTTTTCATCTGACAAAGTTATGATTCACATAGCCTGGTAGATTAATTCCAAACCAGTGAAGGGAAACATATTTTTTGTGTCAATTTAAAAGCGCTGTCAAAATCTGCATGACTTTTGTATTGATACATACAGTATGTAGTTATAAAGAAAACTTATATAAAAGTATCACACAATTGTTTTTACAGGAATAAACCCAACAAAAACTCTATAACGTCATGTGTTGTTCTATGTTTTGTAGAGAACAGTGATAGAAGGCATATCGCCTTCTATCATTAAAACAAGGACATTTACCAGCATTAATCCATACGGGGTCAGATCCTAATGTAAAAAGAGAAGCAGAAAACTGAATAACATGAAGGTAACCCTGTTGCTAAACCACATCCTAAAACACACTGAGTACACAGTCTCACTCTATCTTTGGACTGCTGATTAAATGTGATGTTTTGGCGTTATTTAAGTTATTTAATTTCTCTTGTTCTGTTCTGCATCTCTGTTCAATGGTCAGCAGTTTGACCTGTAAAACAGACAAATGTGACGTCAACCCTGATAATGTCACTATGGAGGGAGGGTGGGAAATGCTAATCAAGCTGCATTCATCTCTGGATACAGGAGAGCTGGGCAGTGGGATGCTCCTATTTCTTTTAGTAATACTTAGTTGTCTCTTAAAATGCGTTTTACTATCCCTTTTCGTAATTATTAATAAAAAAAAAGGAGAGATTGAAATGTCAAATCTTCCTAAAACTGCTTTGCAATTTGATTGACACAAAATATGAAACAAGATGTAATGTGTTTTAACATCATGCAAAGGTACATAACTATAAGTAAATAATACTCCTGCATCCTCGTTTCTTTAAATCTGTCACTGTGGCACATGTAATGGCCACAAATTCTATATGAAATGTCAACAATTTTGGTGGCAAAAATATCTATTGTTAGAGGCAAAACAGACAAATATTAGAAACTAGTGCAAATACAACATAGTGTTGAATCAACGTTTTTATGTTTCATAATACAAAACTTGCTCTCTGTCATCACCTTAGCATGCTTATTGCTTGAAGTGACTCCAACATCAAGTCACTATGACCTTTCTTTTGAGTGATTTAGATGTTGATTTGTTATTGGTATTGTTTTTTTTGTTTTTTTTGTTTGACATGATGAGTCCATCAACAAATATCATAAAACGAAGATGGCAGCCTGGGACTCTTTCTTTACCAAAACAACCAGTGTTGATCTAACAAACAAAAAAGGAAGCATCATGTGCAACTTCAGAAATCTTTCATAAAATGTGATTCAATGTCTCATGCAGAGATCAAAATAAAGTGGGTTTTCAGATCTGTTGGCATATGTGGCAGTTAAAAAAAATGTATGACAGCAGCTTCCAAAAATTAATTATTTCCAACTTTAGTTTTAACCTAATTTATGATAATCTTGTGGAGGTTCTTGATTTTTTTTTTCTTCTCTTCCTCAAACAAGGGGAAGCCAGAAAAGGAACCACTGGTTTAACCTGCCCTCATACAGCTTTAACTTCAACACATGAACATATTAATATTAGGGTATAGCAGTAATCCTCCAGTGCATTTGCATAATAACCTCTGAGATGGAGTGTTTGGCTTTCTACAGCAGAGGAAGTATTTCTGCTCCTGCTGAGTGACGACACACTAAAACAGTTTAAAGTCACGGCTTACTGGCCAAATGGGGCCACAGTTCAAGCTGTAAATAAACACAAATTTAGACTGAGAAACAGTTTAGTTTGATTAGATTTATTTGTAAAAAGCACAAATTGTAGAACCACTAAACCGGTTCAATCAGAACAACAACATGTTGCCACTAGGTAAGTGAATAAATCACTTACTTAGTGGCAACACGTTGTTGTTCTGTTGTTCTTTTCTTTGTTTTTTTGTTGCTTAAACAAGCAAATTGTGCAATTTGAGTTTATCTTCTGTTCATTGTTTTCTGATTTTGCAGTGCATATGCACACACTTGTTATAAAATGTATCTCTTTTCTTGCAATTTTCTAATGTACCCTGTTTTTGGGGGGTTTTTTGTTTTTGTTTTTTATAAAGGGATAGTAGTTTGGCGGCATCCTCCTGCACCAAAATCATCTTAAGTCTGTAAGAATATAGCAGTGGTGTACAGCTTGGCTCCAAGGAGGTTCTCTGGTTTTTCCCAACCAAACAGGTTCTTACTGGTTTCAGAGAACATGCATTATAAACTGAATCTAACACCAGCTTTGGTTCAGCACTGGAATGGTTCGGAATAAAAACCTGTAATGTATAAGAAATATACTTAAAGATGCGATACGATCCGGATAAACAAGGATCGCAAATAAATAATAATGTTATAATAAAGAATTCTGACCTGTTTTATAGAGTTTGAAGCTTTTGGAAAGATTCTGGGTTTAATTCTGTGACCTATGTTGATCTCATAGATTAACATCTGTGACTGAGCTAATTTCCCTGTCCACTGCCATTGACTTTAAACTAGCATGGAGCTTTTGTGGATGTCAAAAAGTTACATGTTTACAACATCTGGTAGTAGTTTAGAGCCAAGTTGGTATTAAATAAAGGTCATTTATGTAGCATCATTTGATTGACAGATGATGAGATCATTTTAGAACTGCTAAGGTAAAATATTTTACCTTGTGACCAATGTAGAATATAAACCTCCAAGCTTCATGTTTTGTTTTAAAGTTGTTTTATTCCTTTCTACATGTAGAGCGCTCCACAGCATTTGTTGTCCTTTCATAAAGAGAATAAAGATGACTTCATTCAATCATGTTTAGGTTTGACCACTAAATATTTGAAACAGCTTAGCCGGTGCAATCCAGGCACGGTGAAAAACGTTAAAACAGCCCTTTCGCCAATGATAGTAGCTCTCTCTCAGGCAGTATTTCCACAGTCCTTAAAATAAATTCTAATGATATAAAAATTCTCATGTTTTATAATTTTTTTATGTTTGCTTTTCAACCAAGTACCGAAATTTCGACTGCGGATTATTATTTTTTTCATACAGCGACGACTACTTTAAAAAGTGTTCCTTGAAACTACAGCCTATTGAGTTCTGAGTCTTATCATTAATCACAGAGGCTCAAAGTTACACCTCATTCTGCTATATGAGAGAAAACTAACAGCATCCACGTTGTTCTCGCAGGATAACTATAAGGTATACAAAAACAACTACTAACAAATTTTATAGCATGTGGTTTTTTTGCATTTATTGCTTTATCAGCTATTTCAGTTTAGGATAAATAATTTACCTGATCTGCTATTAATTTACCTCTTTTTATTGGGATCCCCCTTTCCAACTGTTAACTACCCGTTTTTCTTACTATCCCTAAATTACACGGATTTGTTACATTTGCCAATGGTAAAAAAAAAAAAAAAAACAACATTCAAGATGAAATTATTTCATTCTGGTTGTGTGACGTAAAGAAAATTTCCCTCCTTTTAACAGACAAGCCAATCAGCACAAGCCCCACGGTACATTTGACCAAAACGGATACGATCTTACCACCACAGCAGGTCGTTGTGTTTGCATTGCCCGAATTACCGCTTTATATCTCGCTTTACACACCAGGATTGTTGTAAAGATAGAATTCGGTTGGCTCGTGTGACCTTTGCATATCCAGTGAACGAGCCACGGGAAAGCCTTGAATACATTAAGGCTTTGGTGTCGCGTGCGAGAAAATTAAGGCAGCAGATACAAATCTCAGCCGAGGAGTCACACTGCAACGCTGATAAACTGCAAGACAAAGTACAGGACAGAAATGGTTTTGCTATCTTCGCACCGCATACTTTTTGTGCTCCTATCAAGTTAAAGGGGGAAAAGATCACATGAGGAAAATCTTGAACCGCTGTATTTTAATACGGTCAGAAGCCTAAAAGGGTTGCGCACTACAGAGCTAAAGACTGATAAATTCAAATCTGTCTTGATTAGGAATTTCCAACTCCTCACGCTACGGAGTCTAAACTGCAGCGCATGGACAAGAAGTCGTCTCTAATTCTGTCTTTTTCTCTGTCTCTCTCTCTCTTGTCATGACCCTGTAGCTGGTGTGTGTCAGGATCTTTAGAGTTGTCAGTTCCAGTTACTGCTGAGCAAGCTTAATGAGAGCAGAAAGAGGCCGGGCATGAAAGGACGCCGATTGAGACCAGAAAGGAAAGGATGAGCGCCTTGAAGTGAGATTGAAGCACAAGTAGGAGGGGGAAGAGTAAAAAGAGGGTGTAGCGATCATTATATATCGGAGCTGTGGAAAAAAAAATTTGAACACAGAACTAGGAATCATGATCAAAAGTGACAATACACTGAATAGCATCAAATAACGGCTTGAGTGGTTTTATAAGCCGACTTTAACGTTCTTTTTGTCCCACAAGTTGGACATTAGAGTACAAAATCTAGCCAGAATGTAAAACATATACTGAATGATCATCAAATACCAATATTTGGTGAAAGATGTAGAAACTTACTTTCTCCACACTGGAGGAACATTGTTAATACCCAAAATGAGGCAGCGTCTTGTTGGTGTTTTCCCAACTGCTTGCTGTCATTCTGACAAGGAGGGGGGACCAAACCATCCACTTTGCTGCTGCAGAGCAGACATACAGGCAGTAGCTCGTTCCCCTTGTAGTCACTAAAGCTCATTATTTTCACCGTCTGTGATTTTCTAAAGCACACAGTGATTTAGGAGTGCAGTGATTAACTGGGTGCTTGTCACAGGTGTTTCCCGGTTCATTGTTTTATCGACTGAATCCATAACAGATTCAATAACAATGCATCTGTACCTTTTGACAGCTTTAACCAATTTACAAAGCTTGTGTAACAAAAAAAAAGCAATATCTATTATGTTAGAGTATTTTTTCTAACATTGCTGCAGTTTGCAAAAGTTATTTGCTTTTTTAATTGATATTGTTTTGTCTTCAGGTTTTTTTTATTGCCACGTGAAACATAAAGCATTGATATAATACTATGAACTCTTAATTTAGTATGAAGAAGTGTGCTGTTTCATTTTCTACGCATCTACGCGCTCTATAGTAGTGTGAAATGTGATGAGTATTGCAATGAAACTGTCAGTTAATCCACTTTTTTCTACTACCATAGTGCTTTAGCATTTTGGTTACAAACATCTACATCAGGTGTGGGAAGCAAGTAGAATAAAGGTCCATCCAGCTAAGTTATTTAATACATCGTTAGATTAATATTATTAAATCTAGCATTATAAACCATTTTTAAAGGAAATCAAAAACGTGTGAAAACGGACATGAAAACCATGTGGATTTAAAATGTGGTAAAACAAACAAGAACATTCGCCCCATGTTTTCACACGTGTTTCATATATTCTCGTGAAATTCACATGTAGGTTTCGTTCTCCACATGTGATCAAGTATTTGTATCTAAAGTTGCATTTTTTACACCTGCAAACGTTTAGAAATATGCAATACAAATGTGAAAACATAGGAATCATGCTTACTTTTATTACCATTTATAGGTGGTAGTTAGTGTAAATTTCACAACTTTTACGTGGTTTTTAGGGTTTTATGTGAAATTCCTTAGATTTTTTTGTGAGAGTTAATATTTGGTAAGCTATAAAATGTTGGGTTCTATGGACTCTGCTTGCTAATAATCTATAATAGCAACCAGGGTATCCGCTAAAAAATGCATTTAACTATTTCATTAAATTTATTTAAAAATAAAAATAATTATCCGTAATTTCAAATAATTTTGTTTTTAAATAAAAATGACATTTCATTGATTAGTTTAAAATGTTTTTTTTTTCCTTTTGTGAATATCATTAGGAAGCTAAGGTCCTTCAAGGTTTGCAGAAAGATGCAACAAAAGTTTTATGAGAATGGTTGAGAATTTGGGGAGATGAGGCGCAAATAAGGTTTCATCAGAAAATGATGCAAATTAATATTCAAGATTAATTTATCGTCATTCGCATCACATGAGGGTACCTGAGCACAAACAAAATTATTATGGTCATCCTCTTCCTGAGACAGTTTCACAACCAAAGTGTGTCTTGCTGCTCAGCTTCAACCAACGCATTCTGGGTGTACCCTGACCCATACAACTCTGACTTTGGTTATATTGCTACCATACAAGGACTTTTATGATATTGATACTGTATAATTTCAAAAACGCAAATTTTTGGGGGGATTTACAAGAGGGAGTAGTGGTGAGGGTAATAACATACAAGATATTACAAGATATTAAAAGTATTCAACTGAATTAGCAATAACTTTCTTTTTACCATGACTGAAAAATGGATGGATGCGAATAGGGACTCATTAAGAGTTGCTATGTTTTTTGTTGCTACCATATACTGAAAACCTATGACAGCAACTGTATGTTAAAGAAATAGAGAAATAAAGTTAAGAGAACTAATGGGCCATTTTTTAAATATATTTTTTCATATTTTAAGAAATCTTTTTCTTCCTTCACTGCTTTCTATATCTTAACATAATTTAAGCACAATTGAGTTCAAATTCATCTCAGATGTCCTTCAGTAACACGTTCTCTGCTTGACCCTATCCTCTGTCCTCCAAAGCAAAATCAATAGAGTCAAGTTACAATAAACTCATCTGTGGCAACAGCTGAAAGTCCAAGATCAAAACTGAGGAAAATATGCAGAAAGACAAAATTAATCTATGATAATTTTTCAAATCTACAGAAGTTCAACAAAGTACTTCTCATGGTCTTCGATTTGAGGTTCTGCATCATGCAAAGTATCATTTTTCATAAGATTTCATTGTTGAATACAAAACATTTAAAGGAATACAAGACAGCAAAAAGGTTTTTTTAACATCCTATAAACAGACAAACCAGAAACATAGTTACCAAAAAAATTGGACAATTAAAATTTAATATTTTTGATATTCAGTTTGTCAAAGTTTTATACAGCTCACTAATCAAGAGTAATAAAGATATTTAAGCTATTTAATCCCAAATAAGGGGAAAAGACCATAACCTGTCTCGAATAAATGAAATAGTTTTAGACATTTTTATGGTAAATTCTTACACTCGGAGGAAGCTTTAGTAAACAAAACTATTGAAAAACAGCTTAAAAAAAAAAAATAATAATAATATGCAGTGAGTTAAGTGGGATGTTATTATAACTGTAAAAAAACAAAAATATCTCTCTGTGTTTTTAATTTAGAACATTGCACTATTTGGGGTATTTCAAAACTTAAGATTGTGATTTTTTTTAATGCATATGGAGTTAAAAACTGCTTGAAATTTCCTCAGGTCAAGAATGAGTTGCCAAAGGGTCTCTAAATCACAGTCCAAAGGTAAATTGTTTATCCTAAATTGTGTGAATTGTCGTCAATGTCGTGTTCTTCTGTGTTGCTAATGTGACCCAACTCTTGCCCAATGGCTGCTGGAGATAGGCCCGATGTCACTTTGAAACTATTGGCAGGTGTAGTTAATGTATGGAAGTATAAATGTTATGTATATACATAACATTATGATTACTTGTATAGCAGCAGTTGTTTGGCTATGAACCTTTAAAGTAACAATCGTAATTTTCTAAGCTTTTGTACTTTTTCTTTCCATAACAGGATTGGTTTGTTGTGAAAAGATTGCATATAAAAAGCTGTTTTCTGTATAAAAAAAAGAAAAAGAAAAGAAAAATATGATAGGAGTTCAGCAACAGCTTTAAGGCACAAAAACAGCAGCATAGACAATACAATAGAATCCAAACATATTCAGACACTGTGGTGCAGTAAGCCTGCTTCCTCTGTAATGCTGTGGGATAATAATGCAACTTCAGCAGACGGTTATATTTGGATTGGAGGAGAAAATAAAACAGAGGATCTTAGTATAGAGCAGCATAAAGACCAAGAAAGCGGAGCAGATAAAAATAATGCGTTTAAAACAAAGTAATGCCGACTGAATGGTTGGGAAGTTGGTAAAACTTACGGAGGCAGGTGTTCTCTGTGAAGAACTCGGTGAACTTGTCGCAGTCGTCTTTGTTGTTGCCACTGTTGGTGCAGTCGCAGAAGGGGGAGACGCTGATCTTCGGGGAGCGCAGATAGTTGGGGGTCATCACGGTGCCTGCAGCAGAAAGAGGCAAGGATTCATTGAGAAGACAGTCCTGCTTTCTAACGTTAAAACACCACGTGCTTCCAAGTGTCAAAATAAAGCATTTTTAACCTTCTTATCTCAAATTCAACAATAAACAAATAGAAAAATGACTCATTGCTACGATTATTTATTTTCCCTTTATGTATGAGAGGAACAAACTAAGGGAAGCACAATACAAAGGGGCTGAATTGAAGAATAGCCTTTTACTTTCGACGAGGGGAAGCAAATAGCTTCAGTCAGTGATTTCTCACTCCCCCAAAGGATTGTTCCCTTGAGCTGGCTGCTGTCCAATAAGGGCCTTTTTTGTTTTGCAGTAGGCAGAATACATTGGCACTGTGTGGACAGTATATTTATGAGCGGCTTGCTTTGGTCACCTACAGGAAACATGAAAAAACAAGCTGACAGTTTGCTTTGATTTAAGGAAATTTTACTTCCTCAAAGTTTCCACTCAAATCTTTGGATAATCGTTAGCTGCATAAACAAATTAGGCAAGCAGGAAAAAAGGAGTTCATTTGATCCCCCTTTTCTTCACCACAGCAATCAAAAGGAAAGATGACTATCATGTTTGGACTTACCAATGAGGCCAGAGTAAGCCAGGAGGCAGTCGGCGTAGTTCTCCTTCAGACAGCCTGACAGTGAGCGAGGCTCCGACATGCAGTTAACAAAAAAGTCAGCCAGTCGAGACCTAAAACACACAAAAGCATGTTATGTTTCTCTATC
>JAVLVB010000624.1:151119-198125 GCA_032876305.1 Orestias chungarensis | reverse complement strand
CACACACACACACACACACACACACACACACACACACACACACACACACACACACACACACACACACACACACACACACACACACACACACACACACACACACACACACACGAAAAAGACATGTAAGGCTTTTCTATCCTTGTGGAGACTTTCCATTAACTTCCATTCATTTGTCATGAATTTCTATAGCCTACACCTAACCCTAATGTTAAACCTAACCATTACAATGCCAAACTCTAAACCTAACCTTAAGTCACTTTGAAGTATACCCATACACCTAGCCACAAACCCCAAAACAGCATTTTTACCCGTAGGGACCAGGCTCTGGTTCCCAACAGGAGCACTTGTCCGTACAAGGATACACTTTTGTTTGTAAATGTTCTAACAGAACAAATCAAACAAAAAAAAAATTGCCTCTGGAACACGTTTATTTGTAACTTTCATTTTATTTTTTATTTTTTTCTGGGTGGTAAAGTACAAATAATTAAACAATTCCATGAAAAAGTAAAAAAGAAATGTTCCAACAATGTATGAAAAACAAGTACCTACTAACACAGAGCTACTTTACAATATATATTCATTAGGCCCATTTTGCAGTAAGATGTTTAATCTTCAATAGTATATTTTGGAAGTCTTCCAATGATCAAGCTTAGTGGAGTAAGAGGAGAGTCTTTTATGTGTGTTGGCCTTCAGCAAAAAACAAGCAAAAAAAAAAAAAATAGAGCTGCTTGTCTCTGTAGGTTTAAAATGAGTTGTCATATCTTGAAGGTGTCAGATCTTCTAAATTAAGACAACGAATCCATTGGAAGCGTTGAATGTCTTTTGTAAAATGAACACTTCCCAGTAATTGGTTATCTTGTTTAGATAGTCACTTCATCAGACATAAGTGGATAGTAGTTTATTTTCTAACAGTTCAAGCGAAAGAAATAGTCAGCAAAAATCCTTGGATGATTTCTAGAAGATACATTGGGCTGAATGTTCTGGTAGATTTGAACTATTAAAATCTGAACAATAATATGAGTCATTGAGCTTAAGTCAATGACTCAACATAGTTTACTGGCATATGTTACAACAGTTGCCATCACATTTCCAATAACAGGGATGAGCCAAATATCCTAAAGCAAGATTTGTATAAAAAACAAAAAAAAAATGTTTGCGAAAAATGTAAACATTTAAAAGAAGCTATAATTAGGTCAATATTGTATTCTGTTAGAGCCTGTGTTTTTCAACCTGTGACCATTTGTTATTGTTGGTGTTTCTGTTGAGCTCCCCCTAAAACTCTCTCGCATTACAGAGCCACTGCACAGAAACTGCAGGTTGTTTGCACACGTGCCCTTACATTTTAGCAATTGCATCATCATGGCAGAGTTATGTAATTCCAATACTGAGACTGAGTAAGAAGTTTGAAATTGGACTTTCAAAGTAAATATCACAATTCAAGTATTATCTGTTAACTCGGAGGTTGCCAAAGTGAAAAATAGTGTTATTGAGTTAATGTTAGATTTAGGGTTAGGCATGTACTGGTAATGGTTAGGTTTAGGGTGATTGTTTGGCTATTGAAATTCACGACAAATGAATGTAAGTCAATAGAAAGTCCCTGCAAGGATGGTAAAACGAAGCATGTGTGTCCATAGATATATAAGCGATACACAAAAAACTTAACTTACTCAATTATTGTCTGCTTAATTATTGACTCATATTTCCTGCAAAGCTCCACGAGGAGTCGTAAGTGTCTACCATCTCTTTCACACGAACACCTCCTTGCTCTGCATGATTTCTCAGCATCATCTATCTAATCCCACCATTCTGGAGCAGAGCAGATCAGTGTGTAGTGAGCGTAACAGCAGCCAGTATACCAGACCTGACATATGCTTAGGGAGCCTGTGGAAATCCATGGCTTTAATCTATCTGTGCTAACTGACAAATGGACTGGGAGGAAGCTGCATTGCGATGAGACCTGTTGTTCAGCCCTCAGCATATGTCTGATGGATCGGGAGTGCCATGGAGAGAAAAAATACGTGCACGATTGAGGGAAGAGTGAAAATTTTGTTGTGTGAATTTATTGCTGTCATGCAGCCCGCTGTTAGGAAAAGACGGAGGCAAAGTGGAGAGGGAAAACCAGAGGCCACAGCCTTCAACAGACATCATTTATGAAATCTAATGCTTTCCTTCAATCCAAGAGGCCCCCCAAAAAACCGTTGTACGTGTATCCTATATAGCATGCATTAACATAAAGTTACAGTTATGTCAGATGCCTATCTCTGATACACTCTTTTCTTATCCGTATCACATGAGAACGACACTGAGATATAAGGTGTATGCATATTGAGTAAGATTGCTGTCAAAAAGGTGTATGCAAAACTCTGACATTTGTATTTGTATTTATATGTCCATTAAGTTCTTGTACACACAACTTTATGCAAGTATGAATCTAAAAACTGTGAGTGCAAACTTTTGTGAATGCAACTCTAATTTCTCCGACTTCAAACTTTCACTTTCTCTGTGGACACCAATTCAACTTTGTCGGTACAAGAAAAATAAAATGCTACAATGACGTCACAGGGGTGAGTATTGAACCGTGACCCCATCAAACACAGCCCGCTCCAAATTCAAGGATAGCGAAAGACAGCGGACCGGTTGGAGGCAGTAATTGAGTACAAAACAGCAACATCAATGTTTCTGTCAACCATTGAGAGTTTACTCCACCACTGTTTTATTTAACACAATAAAGCAGACATGTGACGGTTAAAAGGTAGAACAACTTTTAGAGCTTCATCCCAGCTTATAAATCTGACTAGCATCATGATTACATCGATCTACAGCAGAAGAAGAACTACCTGCAGATGTAGTTGGTCTTGCAGGAGGCCTGCAGTTCCAGACAGTTTGGCATCTGCTTTTCCTCATATGAGCAGACAGGAACAATGGTTTGACGCCTGCGTTCAGAGCACGCTGTTTGGTCGCTGATAGGGCATGAGCAGAATAGCATGCCATAGCTGTGCTTCGGAGGAACCTGTGTGAGACAGCAGAACATAAAGAATGTTTTTCATTTATGAATGTTAGCTGTGTTTCCGTCAACATGTTTGAAGGACATTTTAAAGTAAACCCCCACAGAGGTTGGGTGCAAGGTGGTATGGACATTTGCCGAATGCAGAGACCTTGTTGGTCCAAGTCTTGTTAAAAGAAGTTGGGTTTTGGGATGTGGATTGTCACCTGTGGGGAATGGGCCCTTTATACATCGCTTTGGCCCTGAAGCAAGTCTGAAGTTGCCCCTGTGTAAGCCTACTTGCTATCTCACTGCCTGTGCATCGAGGTTCAACTTGAGGAATAAGAGGGTAGCCTCCGTTTGCCTACGTGTGGACTTAGGTTGTCCTGACTGTTGCTTGTGGTTAGGCAACAAACAATATTTTAAATTACTTTTTGGAGTCCTTAGATACAGTGCTGAAGAGTGCTCCTGCAAGAGACTCCCTTGATCTGATCAAAGATGGTTTTGTGGCCAATGACAGTAGGACCTGGAGGGGTGTATGGGATGTATTGATCTAAACCCGAGCAGTGTTCTGTTATTGGTCCTAGGTTCACCAGATCATCAGGTCTAATTTTTACTAGAGCAGTTTGCAGTCGAGTGTGAAGTGGCCATAATGAAAAGCAGTGCCTCCAAATTTGAGACGCTGGTCTTGACCAAAAACGGATGCAAAATGCGTCCACAATGAAGGAGTTAGAGTATTCAGGGTCTTGTTCACAAATAAGGTAAAGATGGAGTGATAGATAAATAGACTGATGACATACATGAAGTGATGCTTGAACTGTTTCCGTCTGTTGTGGTGAAGAGAAAGCTGACCAAAGGTTGTCAATTTAAAGGTCAGTGTAGCGTACTAGCCTTATGAACCGAAAGAAAGAGATCTCAGATATTATTGGCCTAAATGGTTTTCCTGCGCAAAATGTCTGGGCAGTCCCTAAGAGAAAGGGTGAAAAGCTCATTCTAAAGCTGCTGCTCCTCCACATTGAGAAGGGACAGGTGAGACAACTCACACATCTGCACATGTTGCTTCCTAGACTACTCTCAGGTAAGATGTTCAGGGCATATCATATTCAGCTATCCATTTTTATATTTTTAATCTCAGGAATTTCAAAAAATAAATGCCTATTTGCATTAGGGGTATGATGTTTAAGTCTTAAGTTTCAAGCATCCAGAATGTAGAAGTGAGTGAATCTTCATCAGAGCAGAATATGCATTTACAAAGTGTTTGTAGCATTGTAGCATAGAAATAATATTATTACAGGGAGATTCTTGTTGTGTTTAAGTATTAGTTGTGTAAAAGCTGTCATATTGAGTTTATTTTTATATATCCAAAAAGTTAAAAAAAGACAGCCTTGCTTACCTTGATCAGTTTGTGTATGCTACAGAATAAAAATAAATAAGAAGGCATTGCTACAGTGGTATGTACGTGTTTCAGCTTTTTTCTAGCACAAATAAAATGCAGTGGATTAGGCTTTTAACAAATAACAGCATAAATAGGCTAAAGTAGAAATTCAATGTAGATGGCAAGAGTGACAAAAAAGAAATAAATAAACAAAACATGACAAAAATATATATACTTCCCAGCTTAAGTTTGATGAAGCACAGAAATAAAATAAAAATGCCAGTCTGTGATTGACAAGTTTCTACATGCTTTGTATCTTTCTATTTACTTCAAGTTGAAGCAGGGAGATTATAGTGGTGAACATAATAGGGGTCTCACACTGCAATTACAATGCTTCTTGTAGATGTTTCGAAAATGAAAAAGACAGCATTCATTGCCAAACCAAAATAAAAGGCCTACAGTTTAATTTAAGTTCTGACAGCTTCTATAATTTAAGTACCTAAAAAACATTCTTTAAGAAAGAAATAAACATTTGTTGGTACTGGACATCGAAGTTTTGTTTGATAACCGTGTGTTGCACAGGGGTGTCAGAAGCGCCTTGCCTTGTCAAAGAACTGCCGCAGCGCCTTGTGGCACTTCCTTTTGTTGCAGATTTCGGCGGTGGAGACGCGGCTGGTGCATGGGCTGATGTAGGCCGAGCGGTATTTCTTGCACGTGTCGTTCAGGTTGCAGGCTTTGGCGGCTGTCAGGCAGGAGTTCTCCCGGGCCACCGCTGGCTCACCTGTAAGCAGGGAGAAAAAAAGGGATGATGTTCTGATGCATTTCGCTTAGCTTCAGGTATATGAGCTTTGACAAGAAAAAAAAATGTTTTAAGAAGAAAAAAAAACATGCTAAAATGTGTACAACTCCCAAAGCTGCTCAGCGGAGTACAGAGAGGAAACAGATGAGAGCATAATGAATGTTTATTTTTCCTTGACGTAAGAAAAATCTTAAAAACTCTAAATCCTTACTAGCCTCTTTATAGTTATTTTAGCAAATCAGTTATGTACAGCAAGCGCCACCATAGAGCTCCCATGGTCATCAGCATCCAAAACACAGCCCTGCCTATCTGCCAGCTCACACTAATTGCCTGTGTTCTCCCCAATCTACCATTAATTAACATTTTTAAAGGCTTCTCCCACTCCTGAAGTTTTCAAGTTTAAGTGAAGTAAAAACCAGCATCAATTAAACCGAGGGAAGCTCAAACATGCAGAGGGAGGGCAGAAGGCGGCCGAGGCGAAAACCACAAGCTCTTTTAGTTGAGCTACATAGTGGGAGCGATGTGTTAGACCTACAAGGCTGTTGATGAGAAACAATGCAGCAAGGACAGGAGGAAAGACTAAAGAGAATCGATGACAGTGTGGATGCAGTTTGCTTTACAAGACAGATGGTATAAAGCAACCTTTTTGTCTCATACAGTAGAATTCCGATGGTTTTAAGGTACAGAGGCTTCAAAACCACCTAAAACATTTTTCTTAAACTGTTTTCTGTTGTTTGTGTTTCTCAAGATCCACAAATGACTTTTTTTCCTTTCTGACCAGGTAGCAGTCAGTCAGCTGGTTTGTGTTCTTTCAAAAAGAGGAGCACTCAAACATAAACATATGTAGTCTGCATCTTACACAATCCTGTTTATTCAACTTTTACACTTTTTCGCAACTGTCCTGTTTCATTAGGTAACAGTGTAAGCCTTAAAGGCTTGAAAATATTGGAAATGTATGATAATTACCAATCTCATGACTTCACAGAGATGATATGTAAATAAAGAAAATTTTAAAAGGTAATGGATGATCTCAGTGAGCTTAATTAAACCTTTTGGTGGTTGAACTATCTGCACTTTCTGCACGTTGTCCGTCTCACAAGATGGCAGAACAGGCTAATTCACTATACAACATCAGTTGAAGAAACATTAATAAGAGGCTTTCACTCATAAACCCATGTGTGTTTTTGGTCACAACTATCTAAAAAGTATTTTGATTGACCAAAACTGAGGAGTCAAAACAATTCATTTAAAAATAACGCAATAGTAAACTGTTTATCTCAATCAACTTTTTGCCTTCCTGGATTTAGTTTATGTGCTCGCTGAGCAGTTTGTTCTGATATCATCCTGGAAAAACCCAAGCCAGCATCTCCATTCATCAGTCAGCTGATCTTTAAACACTAAAAGAAATGATGCCTTTTCTGACAGTTTTAGATTTCACCCACCTTCTCCATTATCAAACACTGAAAGCCCCACCGCAGAAAAAGCAGGTCATGTATAAACAAGCAGCATTTTACAACTCAAAGCATTAAAAGCATTTTGGTTCATTTCTGACAGGGACTGCAGTTTCAAGTTGAGGCAAATTATGTCACCATCCTCACTAATCAGAAAGAAAGGAAAAATGTCTTTTCTTTCTTATTGTTCCACATTACCATAAGCATAGTCCCCTTTTTGCAATGAGGAAACATTTAGAGCGTTTTTTTTTTTTTTTTTTATCCAAACACGAGATGTTACACCGGTCAATTTCCATTCCACTGCCAGGCAAAACATCAAAAAAGAGGTACAGATTTGGATGTGTAATTCTGTCTTATAGTGAAACCAGGATGACAGACTCTATCCAAACAACCAAACTTAGTCTGGGACCAAAAGAAAAAACACTTGAGTACTTGTCTTCTTAAATACTATTTGCAAGAAAGTAATAAAAAATCAAAGTAATGCGGAAAACAATCCAACCATCAATATGAGAAAACCTTTGAGGTGTGTAAGGTAACTTTTTAAACAAATACTACTAATATCCTCTTTTCTTAGTGGGGCCGCAAGTCTGGGCTTCTTTAGGGTTAAATGTGAATTAAGTTTAGGTTAGGTTTAGGGCTCTGCATGTATAGAGGATGCAGTTAGGGTTAGGAGCATTTGTTGCTAACCCTATCTGAAACTACTAATTCCCGTTAAATAAATATGAGGCAGATCCACATTTACAATTTGCTAGCTAATAGAATCAAGAATCAAGAATCAGTTTATTTATATAGCTCCAATTTACAACAGGTGTTGTCTCAAGGCATTTCACAGAAAATCAATTAAAATAAAAGATACATTCTAAGAAATCAATTTGAAAAAGTTTCCAATCTAAGGAACCCCAGCAGATTGCGTCGATAGCAACCCTAAACCAGCAGACCAAAGAAGTTTTGATGACATTTGATAACTACTTAGTTGTTCAGTACCAAACCAACCCCATCATCTTCTAAGCAGAGGTTGTGCGATCAGCTATCTGTTCTATCCTGGGTGAGGCGGTCGTTTCCATTCTCAGACACAAACATGCATTCATACAGTAATCCTCCTCTACCCTACTGCTCCCCTAGTGTTAGCAGTACATGTGTTGAACTCCTGTTGCACTCCTGGCAGATGGCATCGTCTCTCAGAAACACAAACACACACACACACATACATTAACATACAACACAGAGTGCTGAGACAGGGCCCGAACCCAGTTGGGGTTGGGGCCATCTGGAGGCCTGGTGGGGGGTAACGAGGCCCTCCCCCCTCACCCTCACGGCAGCTCATGTTTCCGATCAAGTCTCAAATTGATTATCATGTCGCCTGCTTCCTCCACTAACACTGCTACCCCCCCCATACTCTTAACTACAGATGCCATGGGACACAGTGGGGTCAGAATCTGACCTGCCTCATACTCATATACCTATACACCAACCCCCTCGATTTCTAATCTATTCTCATGTTTCGTTTTCACTCATCAAAACGACTGAACTCTCTTCCTCGTTATCACAAAACCTTCCTTGGTATACCAATCATCAACGCCCTTCCTCCATCTTCATCATCATCTATATAGTTACTTTGTTCTTGTGGCTTCTACTGTCTTTTATTTCACCTTTGGAGTAATGTCCTAACTTTCCCTGGCCTTTGAAGATTTCCTATAACTAGCAAAAAAAAAAAAAAATTATTAATTGTATAACAAACCATGTAGTTATGGTATAAAGTCCCTGAAAACATCTATCTTATGTTTTTTGTCTTATGACTTGATCATACTTTAAAGTATTCAAAGGAAACATCCCATCTGAGTTACTTTCACCTTAACGCCACTGTTTTGTCAGCAGTGTTTGTCTTCTTCATCTAACAGTCTGAGGTCAGCTAGAAGCTGGGAGCACTTGACTGCTGTTTGTTTCCACTTTTTCATGCCGAAGCTCTCCAGAGTTGAAGACAGCCACTGTCTGCATGCTGTACCACTGGGCCAATCCCTATAATTCACAAGCTCTCTGTTTGCTAAGTGCAATAAATACAGCCATTTGTCCTGGTGGCACAGCAGCAAGGGATTACAGCGCAAACCCTCTGCCACCCAAGAGCAAACCCTAAATGGAGCAATGAGAGGCAAGAGTGTCATACGAACTAAACACCGAGCCAACCTTTTTTGGCTATGTAAAACATGTAAAATTCCTTAAAAAAAATGAATCCTATATTGCGGTAGTGTGTGTTTAGGTGTTAGGTAGGTCAATAAAAACAATCCGGCTGGGTCCCACTTTTAAGAACAGACATATTCTTCATCCAATATATGCAGAATACATGCATGAACACAAGCGAGGTGACGTTTTAGTTATCGCCGGTTAAATCTTTTAGCTTGCTAGCAGTTTATTTTGAAGTGGCCAAAACGGTTTCGCAGTAGTTCCATTTCCTGTTTCACATTTTCTCTCTTTATATCCCCACCAACAACTTTATTTATAACTGCAAACATACACTAACAAAATACAGTACACAATGAGATGAGAATAAATATGTTTGCTAATTGAATTACAGGACATGAAATTATGTAAAAATGTAGATAGTGATGAAAGGCTGTAGTCTTTTAAATGGTTGATATCATTTGAATGGCTTTATTGCCAACTTTTTTTACATATGTCACATTTCCCATTTCAAGTAAAACAGCCTCATGTGTTAAAGGTTTTTTTACATTTTCTCAATCAAAGCCATTTGTTATCCTTCAGGATTATTCCTGTATATTCGAGTCTTCCAGTTCTTCACCTGTCTGCAGCAAATTATATTTAGTCTCTACCCAGAATGCATTGCTGAGGAACTATGGCCTTAATACAGTAAGCTGTTAAAATTCCCATAATTATCACCAAAACGTTACCGAGGTCAAACCGCTTGATAAAATCTGCAATAGACTGAACAACACCGGACTATAAAACTATAAGTGATGTTCTGTTTAAATGACAAGCAGCAATTCACAACCAAATGAGGGGCATACTTGAATAATGTAAAAGACCTTCTATGTCTTCTGCTAAGATCTTTGTTCTGACTTTTCTGGGAAAATATCACTAGGTCAACGATAGAAGAGGAGCAGAGCTTTCAATGACTCAGCAGAATAAAGCAACATGGCCAACAGAAGCTGACGAGAGCTACACACTTCTGTGATGGTGTGGTAGGGTAACAACTTGCAAAATTTCTAACAAGAAAT
Organism: Orestias chungarensis; assembly: GCA_032876305.1. Taxonomy (NCBI): domain Eukaryota; kingdom Metazoa; phylum Chordata; class Actinopteri; order Cyprinodontiformes; family Cyprinodontidae; genus Orestias; species Orestias chungarensis. The sequence goes on along the minus strand of JAVLVB010000624.1, from coordinate 188,287 downwards.
GTATAGAAAATATTTTGTTTTTGTATTTATTTGTTGTTAGAAAAAGTAAATCCATAAAAAGACAGCAAAATTAAACAGAAGAAGTAGGACAGGGAGCAATGTAGCAATTTGTTACCCAGAAGAAATCTGTGTGTATCTGCACCAAAGGAAGATTGGATGCTTCTTTTCGTGCCATTTAGACTTTGATCAGCTCTTTCTGGTCAGTTCACTCATTAGGCTTTCAAAACAAACATGACTAAGACATGTCAAAGCCATCGTTGCTCAAATAAGCTAATCTGGCCTCAGTCCTTTGCTTATAATTAGGCAACAAATTATGTTTTTTTTTTTATTATTTGTAGAAGAACATGATATAAAAAAAAAGAAGAAAGAACATAGTTAGAATCTGAGTGTAAAAACATAACATTTCAAGGTTGTACTTGGATGGATGGATGGATGGATGGATGGATAGATAGATAGAGATTGATTGATTGATTTTTGTTTTTGACCGGCTGGACCACACTGGTTAAGGTAAAAATTGACTAAGTCAGGTCACCAGCTGAGCACTTGCTGCACCTCCAAACATAACATTTACCTGTACTCTTCAAGGCAATTAACTTCTGATCTAGCAGACTAAAAAAGAAACCAAGAAAGTTGTGATGCTCCCCTGAGATCTCTTCCAGGCCAAACTGCTCTCTCCATCACTCTGTTGATCATCATTGGTGAGCTATACCGCCATCTGCTTTAATGGGCTCCACACTTGAAAGTGCAAGACAAGCAAAAAAGGAGAGTGGACTGAAAGTTTTCACATCCTTCTTAGCTTTTATATATTTTTTTCTTTTCTTTCAAAACTATGAAGCTGTTTCTTTTTCTCAATGCTTTTCTGAATCTCTGTTGGCCTTATCCACCTCACTTTGTTCCAATTGCTCTGTAGTTAATAATCTGCTTCTTCCTCCAACTGTCCCAGTGCAATAAAGCCACATGGCATTTTCCGCAGCAAATACCATAACTCACAGTTGCTATTAATTGATCCCTGTAGTGCAAAGTCTTTCTTTCCCACTCACTCGTCACTATCTCTGGCTCCAGTGTAACTGCTCTTCAACACTAACACATTTTCCACTTCAACTTCCTTATATTTAGTGGCCCATCTTGGCTCACATTCCAATAAAATCTACCAGACAATTTTTCTTTCAGTCTCTCCCATTGCTTTTTTTTCTTTTCCCTGACACTGTACCACAGTACTTCCACATCCTAAATAAAAGGAGGGGGGGAAATCACCCTGCACCTTATTTAATTAATCCTCCTTTACTAACATAACGAAACAGGTCTGTACAGACGCACTAACCTGAATATATAACATGTTCCAGACACTTCATGAGCATGTCCAATTTCATACTTAGATCTTCTTTGCTTGCCGGGTATAAAACTGTTTTCTACAAATTGCTCGTTTTCAAACATGGGATTATAGGTTCTGTAACTGATGATGGAGTAGAAATACAACCTGGGGATAAAAAGGGTTCTGAGTCTGAACTTTATGCAGGCTAATGCTAACCTCTTCCTTTGCAAGACCCCCTGGTTTTGATTTTAATATCAACAAGCTCCTAAAGGAAACTTCTAATTGCACATTTCTTTTTATTTTATTTAGTCAACACACCCACCAGACGGCAGAATACCGCCTGATTCTTATTGGTTTAATCCCCGTCTCTTAATAAACGGATAAAGATCCAATACTATGAAACCCCAAACTCTGATGTAATCAAATTACACTGACCACTCAACCAAGATTCACTCCAATTTAATGCCTTAATCAAACAGAATATGATGCAATTACATTTGTTACATGTGATGGAAGACTATGATATTCAACCAAGGATTTAACCAAGCCAATATTTATTTGGTTATATATTCATATTTCATTGATACAAATTTCAAAAAGTTTTTTTTTTTTACAAGTGTTATTTTTTAACTTCTTTATGATTAAAAAAAAAAAAAAAAAAAAATCCCAATTTTAAATGTCAAATCTGTTTATATAAATTGTATTTAAGCATCAAAATAAATGATATCAGATGTGTGTTTGTCCTTGTCAGCTTTAACACATTAGTTTAGAGATACATTACAAAGTGTTTCAGAGTCAAACTCTAAACTAGCAGTTCTCCATCATCAACTCCCAATTTTTATTATTTTGTTAAACAGAGCTGCTGCACAAAAGATTACTATAGTGAACGTTGTTTTATGTGCAACAATAATAACAGTTGATGAAGGCATACCATTTGCTTTCGGTAATGGCATAACTTTCTAGCCAGCAAATATTAATACTGTTTGCAACCAAGATCACATAGGGCAGACGGCAGATCAGATGACTAGAAAGTTTATACTTTACTGTAACAACCCAAAAAATCCATTATAGAAAAAGTGAGCATGACGCAGACTTGATTTGGACTTCAAATAAACGTTGTATGGTCTTTTAACACCTTACAGAAACCTAGTTTGTATGTTGGCACTTGCACATACACTAGTGGTTTTGTAGTGCTGCAATAAAACCCACAGTTGGTATATTTAAACACTAAAGAGCATGAAAACTATAGCCTTTCACTGAGGCTTGACAGAATGAAATAAGAGTCTCATAATATATTATATCCAGTGTTAACAAAGACATACTGATGCAAGTTTGTTTTGACACATACAACAGGTAAGACGTCTCATTTACAATGCTTCCTTCTGGTCTGCTACCAATTTGCTGTTAAAGGGATTCAAAGATGAAGGACTTCAAGCTGTCATTACAAGACTACTTCCAAAAATGTAAAACTGATCAAAATTCAAAAGGACAGCAATGCGAAGACAGAACACAACCAGTGCTGACTTCTGCTTAACAATCAGATGAGCTAGATTGCATTCAACAGACCAAAACTGAAAAGTAATAAAACTCAGGAAAGGAAAAGTTGGGGAGAATGAAGGAAAGAGTGGAAGGAGTGAATAGCCTTGGCCTTTCACAGTGATGAATCCTCCGCGATCGCCTGTTTCATAAACCCATCTGCCAGTGTGGAGAACGGCTGGTAGAAGCAGCCCCTGTGGGGCTGCAGCAGAAATATATGTATTTTTAATAATGTCCACAAACACGTTCGGTGCAGCAATGTACTGTACACCACCCCCACATCGCTCCAAGCCTGGTCCAGGGCCTGGACCACTATTTACACTCCTACATCCTCTGCCTTAACATCAGTGACCCCCAGTCAACTGGAGCGCGCATAAGATCTGTTTTTAGACTGTCATTTTTTTGTTTTAGCTAGTAAACTAGATAAAAAAATAAAAATAAAACAAAAACACTGGTTAATAATAAAGTGAGAACGGCAGTGGAAAACTCAAAACTGTTGCCCTCATTTTCTTTTATTGGTAGATAAACGAACAAAAACAATGTATTAATATCAAATACATTTATATATCAAAACTATTCCATACATGGTTATGATAGACCATCAGCAGGAGGCATCCATTATGTGGTTTAGTACAAATAAACGTCCCTGGTCTTTTGTTTAAACATTTATCTTGTTAAAGTAAACCATACCTTGGTGTAGTTAGCGTTGGTCTGAATGCAAGTTAAGAGAGTTAAGATTAAGATAACAGATGAGGAACATCATGTGATGTTTATAGACAGCTGCAGCGTGCACTAGTCATGTTAAGCCTGCAGAGCTACATGAAAAACAACGATGCCTTTTCTTTTTGCTTTAAACTGGTCAGAACTGATGGACTCCTCTGATGACAGATACTGCTGATCATATACTGTAAGTTATCAGTCCTGCTAGTTCAGATTTTTTATGGTAGAGGACTTTTAGTATATTAGCATTTTTTTTTACAAACTCACATAAATTTAGCAAGTTGGTTCAGCCAGTTTATTAAAATCTGTGTTTGGAAGGTGTACCTGAATCTGGCTGAATCTCTAATAAAACAGTTTTTATTCTATTTTTTTTTTCTTTCTGTAGTCAGACTGCAGAACAGCTGAAACTTCAAAGTTGCCCATTAAGTGTTTTTTTTATTTTATTTGGGTGTGACATTAGCTATAACAAACCTACATTTTGCTACGTTGCTACTTTCACAGATCGTCTTAATTTTATTCTATGCTGTTTGCATCTGGTTTCTGTTGGTGCATATTTATGAAACATGGGTTGGCTAAAATAAAACCCAGACAAAGGCTGACAGACAGAAATAGACCGCGGACGTTTTCAAAACTGTCATATATACACCGAATTGGTATCACATATGAAGTTGGCACAATTCTTATTTCTTTAAGAGGGTGAAGGAAAGGAATCGGGACATTTAACTTACCATGAATAAGGGTGAATATAGCCTGCAAAAACAGATATGAGTAGTATTTGCAAATTTAATTTATATTAAGCATTTGTTTAATTAATTAGTATGTAGGGCCTGGGCTGCAGAGGCAAAGTCTAAATGGTTTCAGTCCTAACAATGTTAAAATATAAGTCATTTGTACATAAAGTTTTTCTTTTCCACCTTCACAACTCTGTTAAGGTTTCAATACTTCGCATAGCCTTTATTCTCTCATATTCTTATTTCTCAAAGCCAAATTCAGGTACTTTAAATGGAAACTCCTTTGGTGTCGGATCCAAAATAAGCACAGCAGTGGTCCTGACTTACAGTTTTTTAGCTGACACTATACAGAAGTAAACACCATCATCACTCGACCATTTCCCATCTGCCCTCCTCATATCCCAATTATACCCCAAGTAGCCATTTTCTTCAGTTCAATATATCCGACCACCTTCTTCCACTGGTCTACACCTGAGACGGTCTGCTCCCTAGCCTCCATTACCTCCCATCCCTTCTGTGGCTCCTGGCCCCTACATGTGGTCCCTCTCTAAACATCAAGCAGTCCACTGCGGAGATGGATGTGGGCATCTAACAACTTGTGTTTACCCCGCTTCTAGTACAAACTGCTGCAACATGCACACTGCCCATGAATGCATTCAGCACCTCAACCCCTCCTGGCTGTGCTGGACTGATTTACAATAGTGGCAGCAATGTGCAAATGAGTTTGTTATGCAGCGGGTAGGAGTGGCGCTCGGGGGGGGGGGATTTCGGTTGTCCATAATTGGTCCTGCCGGAGCTCTCTTAGGTGTACATGGAAGGTAATCATGAAGGAGAAGGGAGAAAGAAGACAGAAGGAGGACTATGAGAGAAAATTTGTGATCGTTCTGTCCCTACAAAATCACCAATAAAAAAGCAGCACCACGCACGCCATAACTCCAGATCATGGCTGAAATTAACATCACTACCTTGCTTCCATCAGCTATCTTTTCTCATTTCCCACCAGTAAGACAAGTTGAGGCCTTCGCCGCTTTTTCTTTATGACAGCAGAAGGTGATGGCTGCTGAAAGCAATCTGACGGCGCAGGACTTTCAGATCGATAGTCGGGGCGACGGAGGGGGGGAGGCCAGCAGGCTGCTGCAGAACTCCACTGGCAGTGCGGGAGAGGCGGAAAAGAAGAGACTGCCATTGCTGAGACTGAATGAGTACATCACTGGGATTACTTGCAGTCACATCTCACTACTAAACCGCCCACGCTTTTTTAATCTTCCCGCCTGACAGAACTGTCTAAGCCTGAATGAGAAGCAGGTGATGATTTATGGGTGGATCTCCATATCAAGAGAGACATTTGAGACAGATGTGGCATTACAAATGAAATTTACTTAACTCTATTTACTATGCATCACACACGCGTGTCTTGCAGCAGGAGGGAAACCGTTCAGATTACACTGATCTCTATTCCCTTGATTTTTTGATCCGCCGAGCTCTGCCACATCCAGACGCGAGGTGATTATGGATGAAGAAGATATAAAGAACCATCAGAGCAGAGATGTAACAGTGTGAAACATTTTGTGACGATCAATACGAACATGTTAACCGCTAGGATTCCTTTAATCTGAGTATTTAAGATGCATTGATCCACCTTTTGTCATTTAGGGCAAGAAATCAATGTTCTTATGAGCTAAATCAAGCCGAAACTGCTGAGGAGACATGAAAAGAGAAATTGAAGTAGACTAAACAGATTCAGTGGAGACAATCTGTCTTGCAGAATTATTTATCCACCGCCGATCATCTCTGGTTCCCCTCCGTCATCCGTCGCCATTTGTACCCATTTGTTCAAGATCACATCCAAACTCTTGAATAAACTTTGCAATTGTACTCCTGAGAGTCCTCGTTTTTATGTGGGTCAGAAGCTTGAATAACAACTCGACACTTAAAACAGAAGAAAAGACTGAGAAATCAGTAATGTTTAGGAAATTTTATGTCGACAAACACTGCTCAAAATTTTGTGATATTTGTTTATTTCCTGTTTAAAACATTTGATTGTCTCAATCGTATCATTTATTTAATCAATTCAGCTGCAGACAACACGCACTTAAAATCAAGGCACCACTTATCTGTTGCCTTTTCTAAAATTTTTGAAGAGTGGAATGTTTCATGTGCTTAAGTGTGTTTAAAAAAATAAAAAATTTAAATATTTTTTTGCAGACGATGTCGTTTTTTTCGCTTGTTTTCCAGAATTCACTGGAATTTTGGAAAGATTGAATTATGAAGCAATCATTACAGGCAATCTGAGGCTGAAAGAGCCATTACAATGCGTCGCTGAAAGTTAAACGAAATAAATAAATTTTAAGAACTCTACTGAAGCCAACCTGATTCATTTGTGACCTATACTGCTTAAACAAGACAAATTAAAAACCGGGATACAGGTGTAAAATCCACATACATTACTTTTCATTTGCTTGGCATTTAATGTGGTCATATAACCATTTATAAAGAAATTCGTGTACAGGATCTTGCCAAAAAAATAAATTATCCCCAAGGATTCAGACCCATAAATGACTGTAGAGAGCGGTAGATTCTAATCTATAGTCTCACCCAAACACCAACCATCTTAGTTTAATCATGTCAAACCCAAAAGTACATCAATACTTTACTGACAATGCATTCTAATTGGTTGCTGAAAGCGGTTTGCTGATAATGCTGCTCTCAGCAGGTCTTATTGACTCCTTGTGCAGCTCAGTTTTCCTCACTGAGCAGAGATGCAAACTACAAATGCGTATAATCATATCATGCTGCATTTCCTCTTACAGCCGAAAAACTAAATAAACTAATCCCGACATGCCCACTGTTATAGCGAACAGCATATTGATATCTTGCATTGTCTTTAGAATGCACAAACAATGATTATCTGCAGTCAGTGAAGCTATCTGAGCGCAACACCAGATCTGGAGCAAAATACGCGAACGCAACAGGGCGGGAGAGGAGGTCACGAACACACCGGATTAGTTAATAATCACTAAATGACTTGACAGGATCATTTTGTGACCAATGACTTCCTTTGCATGCTCGTTACTGGGCAGGATGAGAACAACGGGTCAGTGTGCTCATATGGGCTCTAATTGTATTCCTTGGGGACTCTGTCACATTTCGTACGAGATACCGTTAGTGAGCTCTTCATCAAAGCTGCCTCTCATTGGAAACATTCCTGTCTTCTGTTTAAGGAGCAAGTTTGTTTCATCGCATCGTTTGTTAGGTTGCGGTCAGCGTCTGCGTCCCCCACTGTCAGCACCCTCCGTTTTGTACATTTCAGTAAATTAGGACCAAACAGAAAGCACTCAGAGCAAATAAACAGCGGCCTTCCGGAACCAAGCCATCCATCTGTCCTCGCCGACAACACGGTACCACTGCTTGTTTAAGAAATAGGCTTCCTGGCTGAATTAGGATCTGTAAACTCTTTTCTTTCCATCACAACAAGACGATGGTGAAATTGGCAGGTGGTTAACACAGAAAAGCGTCTGCAAAGATTTACTGTATGTTTATTTGACCTCTTAAATTCCTACAAATGTCTAGATGTCTGAGTCTGTGACTGTGACTTCATTTTGAAAGCCATTTTGTCCCCTTCAAGATAACTGACTTTAAATGTCTGCTTTGACTTCAAAAAGCTAACTTTAAAGAAAAAACTTTGTGTTCAATCCCTTCTCAAGTTTTTTACAGTGGAAATAATATAAATGTATTTTTATTTAAAATTTGTCTATTTTTTACATCATCTACCGATGGTAGCCCCGAAGGGTAAAAAAAATAAAAAATGCAAAAGCCAAAACAGAATTGATGCTTAATCTAAGTTATGGTAACATTTTGACTTTAATTGTTGTTTTGGGCTTTTCGTTGACCCTTTTTAGCCACCGTACAACTATCACTAGCTCTAGCTAGTACGTTCTTGTGTCCCTCTAGGTAAGGAACGGTCGGTAAGCACTTTTGGTCAACCCTGACAAGCTTGTCTACATCTAGCATGTCTTCTTCTACTTCTTCCTATTTTTGCACCTTTAAATCCTCACCCACAGCTTCTTATTTAGATGTGACAAACTGTAAGAATACTGTCCAGATGGCACTAAGATTGAGTTTAGGGGCGTTGGATTTGTTGTGAAACACAGAATTATCATGTGAATGAGTACCTTATGCCCACCGTTAAACCTGGGTGAGGATCTGTAATACTGTGCTCCTGTTTTTCATGTCTCGGAAACCTTGTTGGACTCCCTGGCATGATCATGAATCATCAACATAACAGAATAATTATCTAAAAGGACCCAGAGATCATGATCATGTTATGTAATCTGCTTGAATTTAACAAGGAAAAACCCCATTGACTGCTATTTTACGTCAGGTTCACCCAGGTTCAACATTGTCTTTTAATTTTAATAATATTACATTTATTGTGACTGGAAGTTATTATTATGTTATGGAGAGATCCGGCCAGACTGCAAAATGGAACCCGCTAGAATCCAAAGTGAAAGGACTCCTTGACAGCAAGGATTTGACTGTGATAACATAACAAAATTATATTATTTATTTAATGCAATAAAAGAGTTTTGCTAGTATTTGTACTCATTTTACATTGTTTTTTTTTCCAATGTATGTTTAAGGGCCTCATTTCCTGACAGAAACCAATATTTTGGCTGAATAAAAATAATTTTGACTTCTTAGTAAAATCTAGAACCCTTATTTTTGATTGAACATTTTGTAAGAATTGCATCCCTCATCTTTAAATACTGTCTGCTGCTTTATTCTAATGATCTCTGTGTCTTATCAAATATGTGTTCTTTTTTTTCTTCTCCAAGCCGCACAAAATAATCATTTTAATTGCATGTTTACCTGAGATGTTTTCTGATTAAATGATTGGCTTTGCAATAATGTCCCTGTTGACGCTCGTCTCGTTTAGACATTATCTCTGGTAAAGCCTCTGGCTTGCTGGAAATCCGGCCATTTTGACTGACAGTTCGATTTCAGCTGTTATAGAGCACACATCAGCAAAGGTTTGTTCATCCTCTTTGCTAAATCCAGCTTGTTATCTAAATCCACCGAGTGTTTTCTTTATGATTGAGAAGGGATAGCGATGCGTACGAGAGCTTAAAGCTGAATGGAAATCTGCACACTTAGCTGTGTTGGTTCCTGACGGTGTGTGTGTGTTCTCCCTAAACATGTGTTAGCTCACCTGAATGGATTTCGCAGTCTTATAAACATGCATGGATACTACTGTGTTTCAGTTATAGAGATTCATTGGCACCAGAGGTCACACATGACTGCAGCATCCATTATGGGCTTATACATACAAAAGCACAGGACGCACAACGCTTGCACGTTTCCCTGTCATCTGAGGAATTAAGGCGTCCATCACCCTGCGCGGTGGATCGATGGCTCGCTTCGGATAGCGCGAGCTGAAACGATGAAAAACAAATCACCCAAACTCATCACCATCGGATTAACACGGCGCACGATTCGATTGCTGGAGCCCTCCAAGGCAAACCGCCACCTCGCAGTCACGTCCTCAGTAAAGACGGGCCGGTAGTAACTAAGCTTTATTAAAATGGCAGCTTTCATCACATCTAGTGAGTATTTTAGCTGCATTGCTCTTGATGCAGATCAATCCCAAAGTCCTCGAGTGATCGATACGGATTGATCATCATAGTAGGATCAATAGTGTAACCGTAACTACTTCTCCTGAGCCGCCCTCAGCTGCCAACCATCTGAAGTTAAGCCCAAAATACATAAATAGTTGCCCTGCAACACAATTTAAGCACATGGATCATTATACTTTATTTTAAACTTTATTACAAAGTATTTTTGAAGTATTTTGTATAGTATTTTATATTTAGCTTTGGGTGTAGCTGGAAGGAATTTAGCTTCCAAGTTGCGACTTTCAGGCAAATGTTTTGATGCATAACGAAAGCAAAAATGTGTTTTTCATACAGTTGGGAAAAGCTAATTAGAATCTAAAAAGCTTAAATAATCCCTGAAAAATCGTCCCAAAGTCTTCACAGTTCCAAAAAGACGCTTTATGGTTTAAGAGCAGGACTGAAGATGATAGAATTAAGGAGGAAATTCAGAAACCTGTGCCATCATAAACCGAATATAACATGACAGAATCTGCATTTGTGTAAACCGAAAAGAAATTGAGTTCGGTTTCAAACAGATTAACAAAACTAAAAAAAAACTCTGAAGTTTTCTGCGTTGAAAATGTATTTTTTTGTACGGTTTCTTCTGTTGAGTAATTTATTTTGTTAAAGAAATCTTTGTGTATGTGCGTCTGTTTCATACATCCTGGTCCAGGGCCTTTATAAAACAAGGCCAGTATAATCAAATCCTGATGACACAAGCCTGAGAAATTCAAATTCTGTTTCTGATGGCACAAGCTTTTGTCTATACCTGTCTTCCATCAATCAAAATGGGGAAGGATCATACTCCAATGTTTTTCTCATTTGCTTCATTATCATATAGTCAAACAGATTCAAAGAGGAGCAGCAAGAGCAAATAAAGTGGATTGGCAGTGCTTGCTAACAAATAATGCTACCATGTAGAACATGCTACTGTGAAGTATCCCCTCAACTGCCAGGAAACTGAGCTGTTACCATGACACTGCATAATACAGTCACAGAGCAAAAGGGTTTAGTCAGAGGCTTCTTCAGATTTGTTGTAAGACTGACTGCTACCAGAGAACCTGCCAACTCATAATATAACCATCTGCAACTCTTTCAAAGATACTTGGATAATGAAAGATCATTAAGTTTCCCTTTACGATGAATAATGTGTTGTTTTAATTGTATATTGGTTTTCTAATTTAAAAACAATCGAATACTTTCCGGCATTGTATATCATTGTGGGACGATCTACAGCTTAAAAGTGGCAATTGGATTAAATGTTTCCAGAAAGGTATGAATGCGCAACTAAAGCAAAAAAATATATATTTTCAACTATGTCAGGACATACATAAATTATATAAAAATGTGTTGTAAATCCTGATGAAGATGGCCTGCATATATCCAGTTCATCCACAACACAAAAAAAGAAGAAAGTGGATGTTAGTTAAAACACAAACAAGCACAGCACATTAATTATGGTTATACAGACACAGTTTCTTGATAAGTAGGTCTTACAAACAAGAATTCATTTGGGTTTGTCTTTTTTTTGTTTGTGTTTTTCTCTCATTCTTGCTGAGCTGCCGGTCTTTTATTGAACTTGGTACAAATGAGGCTGAGGGGTTGTTTCAGTGCGTCTGTCAGGCTGGGAGAACAGGAGAGAGCTGCGAGTGTGCCTGGGGTCATGTTCAGGAGATAAACACAGGACATTAGCCTTTGGGCTGGATGAGCCCCCGTGGCGGCATTAACTAATCCGCTGTAATAGACTGAGCACATTCGCACATTACAGCCGGGGCATCCAGGGCCAGCCGCTTCCTTCTTGTTTCAGCCGATCAGTGCTGCTTGCTTTGAGATTAAGAGATAAGTAAGGAGGTGGTGAAACTAAAAGGCATATTGTGAATCTTCTCTCAGCCTTGTTGTGGTCTTTCAGGGTCCCTCATTAGCTATTCTTCTGTTAGAAGTACAAAAATTATTTCCCTTTGGGATGAATAAAGTACTTTTGATTGATTTGGTTGTTTGGTTTTAATGCAGTGGTAGAGTTCCCATAAAATGATAACTAACTGCTCGATGTGGAGTGGAGATGCGGGATGTTGCCCCCATAGTATACAAGAAAACAAAGAGCTTTTTAGTTTTTGTTGTTGTTGTCAAAAGCCAGAAAAGACTTAAAACAGTACTTCACCTCTCTTTGCTTTTTTTTAAGTGGAACTTTACTCCTGCAGGCAGCTTCTGGCACTGATGAACTTTCATCACCACAAAAGAGAAAACCCAAGAGGGGCAGGCATACTTTAGCAAAATGACAGTGATAAACATAGATATAGATTTGTAATATACTAGCATGTGCAAACAAACTGCAACATTGAAGTTCAGCTAAACGAATCAGCTGTGACGGGCGACATTTCCCCCACTGGAAGAAAACCGTGCGAGCACGGATCAAATGCATCACCGGAGCGAGCCTCTGATAAACCTGCTATAGCCTGATTACCTGGCTGCTACATTCAGTCACTCAACAAATCCCTCTTAGGGCTGAGGCCACTTCTCATATTTGTATTAATCAACACACTTTTTTTTTTTCCCTGGTGCGCGCTAATCAGGACCTTCAGAACAGCGCTGGAGACTATTGATAAAGGGTCGGCACAGCAGAGCCCGCTCCGTTTCTAAGAGCACGCCTGGTGAGGCGCCGATGGAGCCATCACCTCGGCCGGTTGTTAATTCACTCATTTTCACACTGCCGCTCCTTGTCTACCTCTAAGACTCTCTTTCGGTTCTTTCTTTCCGTCTTTTTCTTGCTAACAGCTCCTCAGCAATTTGCTGCTGCCAGCTTTGATTCTCTTGAACCTTGCAGTGTCTTTCTATGACATTTGATCTGAATTGCCTACTGCCAGCCTTGCTCTGCTTACCGCTTGCTGATATGCAACGAATGCAGAGTTTGTGCCTGTATTAATCAGGGACAATTGGGAGCCATTCCATTACTGAACAATTAATAATTGATCAAGTTACCCCGACACACAAGCATAAGACACCGGATCTGCAGATAAGCAAGGCCTATCGGGCTTTGTCAGCGCTGCACTGCTGCCTTATAAACCAGAAGATGTCAGGTGGAGCTGACCTAAATGGGAACTAGAAGGACGCTCAAGACGGTCACAGAAAACCATCACACCTTTTATTTATCAAAAGAAGAAAATAATGTTCCGACATCAGCAAGATATTAGTATCATTCAGTTTTATTAATTGGGCCATTTCTAAGAGAAGTAAGGAAAGCTTTTCAGTAGGATGACATCCCTAACCTTAAACAAGTAAAATTGTTACATAACATGTAAAATAGATACTAACAATTACAATATACAACTGAATTGTCAAGTTGAGTACTCTCCAAATTTGTTTTCAGTATGATTTAAACATTTTTTATGGTTGAAATGGAGTTTTTACACCTTAGCTGTTGTTTGCACATTAAAGAGGTCTGCGGTGAGGCAGTGCTGGGCCTCACCTCTGGTAGTGAATGAAGCAGACAGCTAGACAGCTGTATAACACAAATAGGCATGATTGATTACACATGTACTACTCATGCTAATGAATCCAAATCAAATCAAAAATTCTTTATTTATGACAAAGGGAATTCAATGTCCACAGTCTCTGTCATAGGTTTAATGAAAAGGTTTGATAACTTTAGTGACAAATGCAAGGCAAAAACAACAAAGGAAAAACAAAAACTGATGAGGGGGCAGTGCTGAGCTTGATAATAATAATAATAATAATAATGTATACTTTATTGATCCCGTAGGAAATTGTTTTTGGTGTACACCACACCGAGGCAGCCATTTTGCAGGCGACAGGTAGGCAGTAGCACAAAGGGTCTTGCCTAAGGACCCACACTAGATGTTGTGGTATTTTGCCATGGGCTGCATTTGAACCCCTGACCTTCCAATTGGAACTCAGGCAACATACCACATGAGCTATCCAGGCGGACAACAGGCGATGATCTTATATGCAATAAAATCTTAGCATAATACAAAATAATACAGTTGGAATAGAACAGATCCAGGACAACATATCTTGTATTGGTCCCATAAATAAAACTGGGCCGATATTAATAAGTAATGGTCCTTTTCCTTCTTGTTGCTTTTGTGTGTGTGTTTGTTTCAGTAGAGGGAAGCAGTCGGCCATGTGGTTTTTGTGTGACATATACGGTAAAGCAGGATTCTGGGGTTTTTAAGTAAATCAGAAAAGAATGTCATGCAGTGCGGTTGTTGTTTTTTTCAGAGTTTTGGAAGGGTTGGGGAATACTAAATAAAATTTTCTGAAAAGAATCAAGGTTAACACATTAAGTGCCAAATTACTTGTGGAGTCCTACAAGGTTGTTGCTCGGCCCACTTAGATTTCCTGATGGTGTTTCTTCTAGTTTTATGATCCAAACAAACAATTATAAACCTAATTTATTTCGTTCTGCCGATAAATGACAACAAAAACTATCTGGTTAAATTCACGTTAATCAGTGTTTTATTCAGCGCTCTCAACTAAATTGAATCTCTAATCAAAACCTACCAGCACAGTTTATCTAGAATATATCTTGACTCTAACTACATTTTTTTCGGTATATAGGTTCCTACAAAGTAATTAAAAGAATGTGGATTTTAAAAGCATATTTCAGCTCCAGGACTGTGAAAAAGCAAAATAAAGATTCGTAATCCCAGTGATTACAATATGTATCCTTCCATTCATCCATCCATCCATCCATCCATCCACGATAAATTCCTTAACATTGTAATTTAGTCTAATAAAGTGTCACCCTCACTCTTAATGACAGTGTATCGTTTACCTCAAAAGATTAGAAGATTATTATAGACTGATGGTAATTATCTGCACCTTTGGTTATTGGTCTCAAAACTTTTTTGTGATTATTGAGTTTTTTTCTTCTTCTTTTTTAGCGTATAAAGAAACTGGATTGTCCTTTGGTATCAGTGCAGTTCAAGATCTGACTCCTTCCAGCTGGAGGATTTCACACAAACACCTAGTCTCCAACTTTAAACACTGATGTTAACAGCTTACACACAGTGAGTACTTAAACCTGTTTAAAGCATCAGAGGATTCCATGCACCTGAGCATTTTTTGCTTTTTTTAATCAAACTCTTTAGTAATAAACTCTATACTGGATTGATGTTTTGATGATGTGAGATACTTTAAACTCTCTGGCCACAGAAATGTGCTATACAAACATACTTTAGTTTAAACTCTAAAAGTGATCTCTTTTTTGTGACCAAGAGTGTTTAACTAAGCAAGTGTGAAAACTAAATGCAGGAAAAATACATGCAAGGCACAACAGTAGGAAATAATTCAGTGCTGTTGCAACACACATTTTGTGTGTAATAAAATTTTATATAGTATATCATTTACATTTTAATGTAAGTGTAAATGATGTGCCGGCGAGATCAACCCCTGCTATAATATGAATATGGATTTTCTTTGTATTCCTAATCATAAATCCACATAGAAATGATCAAAACCACTTTAGTATCTTTTTCGGAGAAAAGTGAAGATTTTAGACAAACCTGCTAATATGTGAGAACATAGGCTGCTCTTAAAACTGAAAATCCCATGTTGTTCCAGAAATTTTCAGTTAAAGCGTAGCCGGTAAAGATCTGCCATTTGATGTTCAACAGACATCTGTAACAAGTCTGCTTAAAAGCAGACAGTACACCCTCAGCCACAACACACAGCCAGACACACAAGTGGCCTTACTTTTAAGCCCTGCACTTTCATCCATCAGCTGTGGTAACAGAGCGTCGACCCCTGACAGTGTTTAAATAACAAACCCTGATCAATTCGGAGACGACAGGAGCAGCGATCCTGCTGCGACCCCTGCCCTGCAAGACACACTCCAGATAACAGTTAATTCCATGGTAAGCATCTCTTAGCAAACATCTGAGCTACATGAAACTTAGCTGTCCCTCTTTTTTTAATGTCTCTCCGCTCTTTCAATCCGCATGCTTGATACAATGTAGATGGTGCTATTAAATTAGGTTATCGGCTTTAAAAATGTCACAGTGCATCAGGTGGAAATAAAGTACAGCAAAACAGCAAGCCTAACTGAGAAAATAGGGTAAACATAGTATTCATCTGAGAAACAGCCTAAAGTAACACTGGAGAAATGTCCATTATGAGATTATCCATTGCTATCATCAACCATTTCTTGGCTGAAAAATACTCCAACAAATAGCCAAAATTTTATTTTTACTTTAGTTACTTTCCCCACTCTGTACTTTCAATGCACTGAATAATAAAAAAAAATATTGCAGGTTACTGCATATTGTAATTTGCATGTTTGACTTGTTTAGCTATTACGATAGAACCACAAGACATTATAAGTATCCATCCATATACCCAACCCTACATAACAGCTATTAGTTTGCATTTTTGGCCTTTATAAAGGAGGTGTAACCAAAAAAAAATAAAACATGGTGGTGGTTGTAGCATCATGCTGTGGGGATGAGTTGATTGAAAATATACAAGGTTCAAGAACAAAGTTAAACATGCAGGCATCGCTGCATTTGAGTCTCTAGATTCACAGAATCTGTTAGAATAGTCCAGAGTCAAACTTCTAATTTCTGGGACATATAAAAGTTTGCTCCACAATTATATTTTAAGAATGCTAAAGGTGGGTTTATAATATTCCTTTATTGAATTGATTTAAATGTTGCTGTTTCAGTTTAGTACCTGAACAACAAATGAAATAGGGGTTTCATAAAATCACATCCTGTTTTGTGCTTTATGGGCCTCAGAGAAGTAATAATCCGCCTCATAGACATGTTCCTATTCCCTCCCTGAGAAACTACCGCTCCTCTTGATGTTTACTTTTACTCTTAATCCCAATAACCAGAGGAGCAACTCATTCCCTCTGTCAGCATTTCAACCCGAACACTGGATCTTCCGGACGTGGCCCAGATGTCAGGGTCCTCTCTCGTGAAAAAGTGGGGGTATTCCCAGGTTGTAAAGATGATGGAGAAGATAAACAACATGGAAGGGGAGGAAGGGGAGGAAGCAGAGAAAGCCGGCGGGAGAGAGGGCAGAGTCCCTGGTTGTTAAGCTTGAGCGGCCATTCATAAGGTGTTCAAGTCGTTGGGTAATCCATTACTCGATCCTTTTAGCCATGTCGTTGAGATATGGCCTGGCAAACCCGTGGGCAAAAGGAAATGGACTGTCTGTCTGTTTCCTCTAGGGTTAGAGATTTATTACCCTCACCGTCAGGCTCAGGGCAAATCCAGCCAAACGAGACCGGGAACAAATAATTCTAGATTTGAGTCAATAGTTTAATCTGATTCAGAATGTTTAGGAAGATTGGGTAGTAAAGAAATTCAAGTGGGAAAAAAACGTCGCCTGTTCGTCAGCATGAACCCGGACAGCTGCTGACGATGACTGTCACGCATTTAACCACGGCTCTACGGGTACCAGAGAAAGCTGTGGTGAATTTTATTATAACTGTACAGTACATATGTGAGGGGATTAGTTTGAATCTGTCTAACCTATATCATCTCTGATCACTGAATAAATGCCAGAGTCAGTACAAAACATTAAAAAAAAACAAAAATTAAAGAAATGTACTAGATTATAAAATTACTTAACACCAGAAATTGCCAAAATAATCTAAAAAAGTTGCACTGATTTATCTCATGGAAACTTTGTTTATACAATCTTATGTCCTGTTTTTCTGAGGGCTTGACCTGCTAACATTCATTACCAATGATACCAATATCTACAATATAACAAGACATAAAAACAGTACAGTAAGTTTGGAAAGCTGAAATACCTAGGCGCACTTAACTGTAGCCCGAGAAGGGAGACAGGGAAGACTGTACTGTAGATATTAGCTTCTATTGTTTCCACTGTCCATATTAAGGCATATTAGGGTTTATGTGCTGTTTAAATTATTGAATTGGAAGTTAAAAACATTTTTTGTTAATCCTACATTTGAGCTATTCTTTGTGATCCCTAACCCCCGGGAATATGTGCGAACAATCATCTCATCTTGAATGTGAACAAAACAAAAGAGATGATTGTAGAATTTATGATGGTCAGATCAACCCCTATTTCCATCATGGGAGAAGAAGTAGAGATGGTTGATGAATGCAAATACCTCGGTGTTCATCTGGAAAACAGACTGGACTGCCGTCTACACGAAAGGACAGAGCCAACTTCACTTCTTGACGAAGCTAAAATCCTTTAAGGTTTGCAGCAAGATGTTGCAGATTTTCTATAAGTCCGTTGTTAAGAGTGTCGTCTCCTCTGCCATCATGTGTTGGAGCAGCAGTGTCAGAGCAAGGGAACTTAAAAAGGCTCAATAACCTGATAAAGAAGGCTGGGTCTCTTCTGGGGACAAATGTGGAATCTCTGGTGACGATGATGGAAAGAAGGATTTTACATAAAATTTAAGGATATCATAGAGAACCCTAAACATCCTCTTCATGAGACTGTTATTGGAGAACAGAGTGTCTTCACTCAGAGGCTTAAACAGTTTATTTGCAGAACAGACAGCTACAGAAGATCTTTCTTGCACACAGCCATTACCATCTATAACAACTCCTTAGTTAAATGCGATACTCCAACACCATTTAATTTCCCTTTGGGATAAATAAAGTATTTTCGATTTGATTGATTGATTGGTATGGACTGCCCGTTATATTTTTTACTTTTAAATCCTGTAATTCCTTAAGCTGAGACCAGGTTCAAGATCACTTGTGTCTTGCAGTAAAAGCTTGAGATAGCCGTCAGTTTAAAACTGGCTTCAACTATTACGTCTGAGCTGCTAAAACACCTGACTAATTGCTGCCCTACTAGCTTACCCTTAAATATGTTTCCCATGACTATTCGGTAGGCCAGGGCTGCTCTGTCTTCTCAAGCGTTAAGCTGACGTGTTTTCAAGCAGCGAAATATGATTTCAATCTAAAATGGGCAAACTGTTTCTGCTCTTCTTGGTCCCGGCACACCTTGTGGGGGTTGTCAGGGACAGACTGGAGGTGGAAGCAGCAGGCAATGGAGGTGGGTGGGTGACAGCTCCACAATCACCTGCTGAGTGTTTGATGTGTTTGAGTGGCCTGATGAACACGAAGACTGCAGGGAGCAAAAGAAGTGGTCTGTAGGGAAGCTTCGGAACGGAACGGAGGTAGAACAACAGGTAAGGTTCTTTTCTTTTCTGGAAAATAAAGTGGTTGATATATGAGGGGGCAATAAGAGAAACATGGAGGAAGATTCCATGCACCTGAGAAGATCCATCACAGTCGTTTTGTTTCCGACTGTTCGCCCAAGAGCATGAATCAAAGTTAACTTGTATTATGAAGGTTAACTCTAATAATCCCTCCAAGACAAAAAAACAAACTATTTGAGGAAGAAACGGCATTATTTATTCAATTAAAACACACAATGTTGGAATAGAGAATTAATTCTCTTTTAACCGCTGCCAGTGCAATATGGTTCAACCGACATCCATATTAAAGACCCAAGTGCATTAATTAAAATGTGAGGCAACCAGTGCACTAAACCACAGTTCCAGCACACAAAAGAAATTATTCATTTGGCCTAAAATAACCATTAAATAGTGCATGTCTGGTTCCATAAGTAGCTGTTGGGTTTTCTTCTAATTTATTTTTGAATGGCGATTAACCTGAACGCGTTTTTATAGAGCGCTGAAAAAAACCTGGATTTCCAAACTGAAGGACAATGAAGGTCATTTATATTCTATTCAAATCGCTTGGTAATTTCCAAACATCATTAATATTAACTTTCATTTTGAGGATACAAAACCATTCTTATAATGGCAATAAATGCATTGTGAAAAGGAAACACTGTGATAAATTGTCCTATGGTATAAACAAAGCGCATCGCCACACAGGTCTTTGTTTTGTTTATCGAGGCATCACAACTTTGCAAATAGTTCTAAAGCAATATTAAAGTAAACAAAGGATTTGCTAATTTTCTGTTTATTTGTATATTTATCACTTGTTTATGAAATACCACTTTCCATCAATCCTTAGTGTAAGATTAGGAGTTGCAGAACACCCACAAATGAGCCTAAAAACGTAGAAGGTTGTTGAGAAGTTGGGAAAAAGAAAACACCTAAAAGAGAAAAACTTAGCTCCAAAAAACATTTCAGTCAAAATGAACAAAATTCATTTCAGGCAGATGAGACTTGTTTGGCCATAATACACATCATCACATAAAAATTTTAATCAACATGAAGCATGGTGGTAGAGGGATGTTGATTTGGGTGGATACATTTGACTCCTGCCTATGTGTGGTTCAGATTAATGGATTTGGGGAAAACCTGTCTATTACAGGATTATTAAGTAAAATATTCTAAAGAACATGGACCAAGGGAAGTGGAAATACCTTAGTTGCAAATAAATACTAGCTTCCGAATTGCACACAAGTTCTTTTTTTTTTTTTACCGGATCTCAAAGATACTTTTTCTTCCACACAAAACATCAGCTTGTCAGACAAAGAGGCATCAGTGGGATGACTGAAGAAAAAAAACAACTCCACAAAAAAAACAATGGACTGGTATTGATCAACTGTTTCTGCTCGGTAAGCTAGTAAACATTTCTGACAATAATGTGATTTTCAGACACGAGACGGAAACTCCCCAGCACGGTTTTCACGTGTTATCGACCGTCCAATTTGGTGAACATGCTCTGACCCAGACACGCGCATCCAGTTCTGGGTCACACAGCTGCGGACGCGAGTGTAGATGCGGCATTTATACACATGTGATAAGGAGATATTCACTTACTGTAACTCTAATTTGATCAAATCTCCTGCAGCTCAAGCTCTTTCAACTCAGTAACTTCACCCTTTTCAATAACATATACACATACGGATGTGAGGCTAGGGTGTGTTGCGAAAAAACAGCGGGAAAATTACACTAAATTGATCTAATTTGGAACAAATTTCCAGCAACAAAACCGACAGTGCTGTGTGGCAGAGATATTTTGTGTCTTACGAAGTTCTTGGAATCACCTCTGCCATTGTTTACCCTGAGAAAATATCCTGTGATTGTGGGGAATTATTATTATTTTTTTTTAAATCAGCGGGCAACCGAGGGTAAATGAAGGCTTTGTAAGTCAAACAACGGTTAAGTCACAGCAGCAGTGGCTAGCTTCATGTTTACAAATGTAGAGGCTCTAATGGCTTCCAGCAAGGGTTGCGAGTGGGCTGGAGAACCAGAGGAAGACCTGAAGCACTCCAAATAAAATATCTGGGCAGCCAAAAAAAAAAAGAAAAAAGTTTGAATAAAAAAATGAATAACCTACGTCATATGCATTCTTCATTGTTTTAGCGTACCCTGTTTATCTTGCACTTTGTGTGTGTGCTCACAAATGGACGGCACGCAGCAAAGATAGGCGAGGTGCTCAAGCTTCGAGTATATTTAAAAATTAGATGTTTTTACCCAGGCAATATTTGTCCCACTTCCATTTTGTTTATATTTTTAGGCATTTTAGTTGATTGAAATTTTAATAAAAAGCCCATATGTCATATAACTTAAAAAAACATATCAAGTTTTTTTTAAAGTTAAAATCAATAGCTCAGCAATCTCAGATTACTATGTAAATATGTCTTGACTATTTGTTTTTGAATATCAGTTAATCATAATTATTCACTTTAAATCATCAGCTTTTAAAGGGGGAGTGTGTGACATATTTTTATTTCTTTTAGATATTGAGGCCTTTATTGAGAAGTAGTCATTCAGGAAACAGGGTGAAATGCGATTAGGGAGACATGCAACAAGACATGCAAAGCATTTGAATGACAATTAACAATTGCCTTTACTAATAGTTGGTCAGCATCAATTTGGACGTTTCTGGCTGATCTCTTGACGTGTTGCCTCTGTATTTCCACATCATCATCTTCCCTCATGATGGCCCCTGTTCAATGAAGCGCACCAGTCCCTCCTAAAGTAAAACATTGCCAGAAACACGCCGCTGCATCCAGACACCTTACAGCTACGATGGCTGTTTCAGGATACCAAGCTTCCATCATTTTTCTTCAACCATCACAAGTCGAGGCAACTAGTTTCAGAATATTAATGATCATTTAATTTAGATTTGAGTAATGAGTTCAACACCACAATTCCAACACTGAGTCTGTTCGTCATTGCCGTGGTGATTTCAGTAATGCATAAGATAAATAAAATATGAAATGTACATTTGAAAAGTACTGTGACTCAATTAAAGGGGCAAAGTATAGATTTTTAAAGTATTTTAAAAAGTCGGTTGATAGATGTGAATTAGTTTTATATGCATATCTGTTTGATCAATTTTAATTCACTAATAATGTTTGTTCTCCCTTAAGCAATTACAGAGAGCAACCTTTACCTTTTTAAGTCCTGAGAAACCTGAAGATGCTTTCCTTTACTCTCCAATTGGGGTACAAAAGTGGAGCACGGCGCTGACTACAGCTAAAGTGCAATCTTTATCATTTTTTCTACTTTCCCGCAGACAAATGCAAGTCATCCCACCCAAGTGCATTCCAAGCGGATTGTAGTAAAAGTAATAGTAAAAAAAAAAAAACGCCTCTCAGACTCCATTATTTTCTTGGCCGTCATCCAGGATGTGGATATGTTTCAGCGTTTAGCGAAAGGGGAGATAAAACAAGCCCACACCAAACCTTTTCTGTTAAATTTCCAAACGTGCAGGGTGATGATAGCTGCAGGTGGGATGCACAGCTCTCTGAAAATCTCTCCATTTAATTTCCCAGGCTGCCTGCATGCCATCCTCAGAGGTTATGTTAAATGTGTTTGGCCTGGGGATGTTTGATTTCTCTCTGCTGTGCTCTCTTCCATCTGACAGATTGGAATAATAAGGGGAGCTAATTGGAGAGGCTGCTTGTATGCGAATTAGATGTAATGTTTTTAAAAGACACATCACACTCCCACTCTCTGCGTATCCTTAGCTTCATCTCAGTCTCGGGTTAAAGCGCGCAGTTTTGTCGTTTTTGTTTTTTGTTTTGTTTTTTATAAAAAAAGTTAAAAAAGCATCTTTACTGCGACAAGAGTATAGGTTCTTTTTATTTTTTTTAGAGTGTGTGTTCGTACAGTACTTGAGCTCACTAATTTATCTGAGCATTGGTTCGACTCTGCTTGGCTTCCTCCAGCCGGCTTATGCGGCATATTGGGACAAATGAAAATGTACAACTGCTGATTTAACACTGCCAGAGGCCGCGTCTGCCTCCCGAGAGCATTAGCCTATAAATACGCCAACATTAGCGTTTAGAATAAAGAATAAAAAATTGAAAAAACAACATGAACAGGCTAAAGTTTCAAGTGATTGCACTGACGTTTGACCTGTGAGAAACAAGACAACATGTAGTTTCTAAGGAAGCTAAACAAGAAGAAATACCACTTTGTGTATTTCACTGTACAACAAGAGGTTCTGTAAATCTATTTTTTTTTTACCTATCCAAAACTTAGCTGCTCATCACGATTTGATTTTCTTTTGCCAAAATAACTCTGCGTGTACTGTGTGTAAATCTCAAAACATGAACCAATCAATGTACAATACTCAAGCAGCATAGGGCGAGAATGCTGTAACAATTTTCTATGTACATTTTGGGTAAAAGCCTCAACATTAACCACCACATCACTCAGTAAAAGCGTCCAACAACAGGGTTGCTCCAAAGATGTACTGCAAAATACGTTTTTCCCCGTGCCCTTACGGCATTTGTTTGAGTGCCCCAAAAAAAAAGGTTCTGGAGCTCTCAAATGAAAGATGCAAAGTATGGATAATTCCTCCTTGTTCGGTTGCTATCTTTGCGAAACTGTTGTACTATTGAGAGCTATTTTGTCAAAGTTGGATTTTCTAACCTGGTACAACATTATTGTGTTTTATTAAATCTATCACATGTCGTTAAATGTTTTTTTACAGATGGTTCTTATGTACAACTGTTATCTAATAAGGCATCTTCAATCATTTCCAAGGAGCCTTTCTGAATAGTGTCCTCTTTTTTTGTACATCAAAATATGGTCACTCTAGATTTACTTCCCCAATCTCTGTTTCTGCCAATAATAAATGCCAAACTTTTTTTGTTTGGATCTGGTCGCTCGTTTACGCCATGGCAAAAATGAAACCGGCACTTTGTGGACACAAAACAACGAATACATGTAATTGAACTACGCGTGCTGCATAACCTGTTCAACTGACAACAACCTCTGGTAAATCATGTGTTATATCAGCACTTGGTTCACTGGCGACGGAGAAAAGCTTTGTGTTTGGCTGATACAATCCGGTAAGATGAGTACGAATGAACACCAGTCAGATTTTAACTGTACAATTTTCAATTTTAGGTGGAGGTTTGCAGTTCAAAGGTCACGCATATTTGGAATTCTAAAAATCACAGCACCTGACACTATGACCACTACAGCAGATTCAACTTGATCTTGACTGTACACAGAACTTTTCTCCAATTAACATCTAAAAAATACTTTCTGGACTTTGCCTTTTGTTAAACATAGCCTAAATTCCCATACCATAGTGTTCCCACCAGAAAGGGCCAGACTGGAGATGGTGTTTTCCTGGTTCGATTGGACCAAAGCATCTTCCTCCGAATGTCCTCTATGTTTGACTTTGTTTCAGCAAAACCTTTTGTCTTTTTCCGTCTTAAAAATGCAAGACTGTTGACGTGCAAAGGTAACAGTTGTCCTGTCAACTAATTCTCCCACATTATGTCATTATTTATGGTCTAGAGTTGTCTGAATATGTGATTTTAGTTTTGTTTTTTTTCCGCTGGTTTTGAGAAACTGTGTTACAGATCTGTCTTTCAGATACGTAAGAGCCTCACACATTAACATTTAGCACTGACAGCTTTTACAAAAACTCAAACTTTGGAATTTCAGATTTAAATCCCACCATTGTAAGCCTTCTCTCCCCACAGAGTCTTTCTGTAAGTTTGTGCTGAGCTCATGGTTGTGCGTAGATTTATGCATGTCTGGCTCTCAATATTAGCTAATCGGACCTTTAGGTGATTTATGGAACCGACTGTCGCTGGTGATGCTGAGCAGTTAAAGGCCTGGCTTCACTGAATGTAATCAGGCTCGGATAAACGCAACGGCTTAGTGGGCAGCCTGGCTCGAAGGAGTTTACTAATAACCTCTATCAACCTCCATGGTCAGACAGTGTGTTGGAAAATAATCTGCAACATTCCTAAAAACTGAACTTCAACATTCGAAATGAGGCGAAGTGAATTCTATTAACTTTTGTGTTATTGTAGAGACTAAATCCGTCCCTGCTCTGCCTTTAGGGGGAAATTTGGAGGCATTCCCTGCGATTTTCTTTAAATAAGTGACATATTGTGAAAAAGACGACAGCTTGTATAAGGTTCTGCACCTTTACGCTAGCAGAGGGAAATGTTTTTAGACAAAAATGAGCAATAACTCTTTGTTTTCAGTTAATTTTACAGATTAAACACGTTGATCTCAATCATAATCCAAATCATCACAAGCATGACTCACAAAAGTCAAACGAAAAGACTGTTGTATCATTCAAATCCCAAAGCTTTATATTAATTGTTTTGATAAAATGCCTAACTGTGACAACTTTGACAGCTCCTAGGAAAAATCGGGACCAAACCAAAGCCTCAGGGTGAAAATAAGCGACGAAGAACAGATTAATTTTACAATATAAATGAAATGAGGAACACCAAGGTACCAGCCAAGCAGGGGTTACAGTTTGGACCAGAGGTATGTTTATGTGTTTAGCAGACGCTTTTATCCAAAGTAGGCAGAGGCGCAAAGGGTCTTGCCTAAGGACCCACACTGAATGCTGTTGGTGTAGCCCAGGCCTGGAATTGAACCCAGGCCACCAGTGCGAAAGTCAGGTGCACGAGAGACTCAGCAAGTGTGCTCCTCTACTATATACGTTTCCACTAAATAATTGTTTGTAAGGATTTTTACAGTGTTCAGGTGTTCTTTGCAGTCTTCGAAAATTCTTTTAAACACAAATTTGTTGGGTCAGACACTTATGTAAGTCAAGGAGGCTTTCTGTAATTCAACCAAACGATGTTCTTTAGGATTGACACCAGGAATCAGTGCAGTCAAATGATTCCACAGCAAACTTCCCTATATATGTGTTTATACACCTTGTTTTTTATGCACCGGTGTCATGTCGTGTTAGAAAAGGAATGGATCATTACCAAATGGTTTCTCCAACAGAGATCGTTAATTTCAGTTGAACAGGGCTGTCAGTAAAATTAAGCCAGTGTTCACCCTCAAGTCATTCATTCAAAACTCTCCAGCCTCAGAGCAAAATTATTTTAAAATGGAATTAAACTGAAGATAATCTAACAGAATAATTTCCAAACTTTCTACATATTAACTTCAAAATCTCCTCTGAACAACTGCTAGTCCCAAATTGTTTTAAAACACAATCCCTCAATTCCACTTGAAATCCCGATTAAATCTGTGATTTAGTTGGGTTCATCATTTTCCCTCCAACACATCCTATAGAATATCTGTTAGGAGAAGATAAATGGTGGTAAACAAACAGCGTATTTACCCAGTAATGCAGACATACGTCAAGCTAAAGTGACTGTGATGAGATCCACAGCCGTCCAAACTTCAATTGGCAGTCGGAGTGTGTCAATCAGGCGGCTGATTAGATCGAAGTGTCAGCGCCTAAACAGATTACATACCGGGGAAAGGTAAGCAGGAAAGCAAAAAAAAAAAAACTGTTGCTTTTAAGTTAATTTCCCCAAACAGACTCCTCTCAAAGCAATTAACAGTTGTGTTTAATTGTTCAGGTTCACTCTTCAGAGAATTTCTTAACTGCAGAAAGAGTGTTTCTACGAATAATGTTTGTGTACAGAAAAATGTAATGCTTGTACAAATCAGTCATGATCAGCAATAGTGAGACATTTGTACATGTTGAACGTGTTTTAAAACGGACTAAATCCCTCCTAAGATACCACACACAGCAGGAATATCTCATAAAAGTATCCTAGCTAATTAAAATGGTCAGAAGCAACGCTCTGGATTATTATTGATGCGTAAAATTAAAAAAAGGTGAACATTGGACTGTATGATATGAACTAATAAATGTTTTTTTGGTTGTTTTTTTTTTTCCATTTTCGGTCCATCCAATTACTTTTACGAATAACCTTTTAAAAAAAAGTTTTGTGTCTGTTTCTTTCTTCTAACAACGAAATAAACATAACAATAAAAATGCTTTTAGTTGGGAGAAAAAAAGGCCCAGAAAAAAAATATGCACTGTTACTTTTCTAGAAATACTGAAGATTCCAAGAAATGTTTAAACAGAAAGTAGCCTTCAGCAAACATTTCCCTTCTGCTTAGAGAGCAATAAACTCAATCTGCTTCACTTAAATGTTTGTTTTGCTTTTCTTGTTTCTTTTCTTTTTTATTTACTGCACCATAAGGTAAATGCTTTCAAACAATTAAGGTTTTTCGGTATTTGTACTAGTACTGGGATCTGCGGAAGGAAGAACATGGATATTGCATGACATCCTTACATTTGTCCCTGCATTTTCCCATCAAGCCCCGACTTTCCACCCCAGACTTGGCGGGCAAATGTCTAACAGTGTCACTTTTGGATTTTTCCCCTTTAGGATGTCTGTAGCGCACGTTAGCAAATTACGTGTAAAACGTCTGTGACTTATGTTGTCAAAGCTTCCCTGCAGTGAGCTTCTCTAATTGGCCGCGTCTCTGCAAGACCAATCAAAATAGGGCAGAGAATTGGAGCAGCAGGCAACTGGAGCAGAGGTTGCACAGGACACGGTCTCAGACAGCCAGACTGTTCTTCACCTCGCTCTGGTTTTACACTTCTCTGTCCTTTTACGGCTTCTCGGAGTAAAACATCCTTGCTCCATGTCTCACTGTGTTTTCTACAGTCAAGAACCCTCAGTGATGTTCTCAGGCTCTTTATGAGGCTTGTCCCATCGTAAAGATCCATCACCATTTCTATCAGAACTCGTGTTTTAATCCAATTAATCATTTTACTCACAAAAGGCAAATCAGAAAGAGGTTCACAGTGATGAAATAAATTCAAGTGTTTATGAATGAATCCCAAAACATATTTATACACATGTATTCGTGTTTAGATGAAAAAAATAGTCCAATTTAGCACCATCCTTACTAAACGTAGCTACTGGCAGCTGCAAGGTCACATAAATAACAACATCCATTTCATTTAAACAAAAAAAAAAAAGCCAAATACAAATTAGTGTCCTTGGTTTGAATAAATCCAATTGAAGTAATTAAGTAAAATAATCGTAAGTAAATACATTGAATGGGATTAAGAGGGAAACTATGATTTTAAATGATTGAAATAAAACGGATTAATGTCAGAGACACTTGAACTGAGTTAACAAAGTGAATAAAGAAGAACAGGCAATTTATAATTGGATTATTAGACTGCTTTTATTTCTGAACTAATTGAAGTGAACCAGATTAAACGGTCTTGAATTAAAAAGTTAAAGGATAAAATGACCAGAATAAACTCATCAGCCAAAAGTACCATTGGAATGAAATGTAGTATAATTTACTAGAGCGGCACTGGGATTGGATAGATTATAATTTATTAAACAGATTATTTTGAAATGTTTATATTAAGTACACTGGAATCCAGTAGATAATAGTTAGCTTTGACCTAAATGCGACAATGTTGTTAATTGGAGTGAAGTAGATTTTCGCTGGATTGAATCTGAGTATCTTTATTTGGACGAAGCTGAACTTTGTTGGCTTTCACTACAAATTACAATTATCTTGAGAGAAAGGGTTTAATTGATTGGATTTGTCTTTAAACATATTTAACAGATTTGAATCTTTAGTAAATGTTTCAACATACTAATTGCTAAACAGGAAAGAACTGACATGAACGAGATTAATCTAAATAAATAAAATTGGATTATGTTTATTAAGACTCTCACCATTTCCAATTCACGAAAATATAATTTACACTGTATTTAATCCAAACAAAATATAGTAAGCCTGAAAAAAGTTTTAAATATGAAGAAATACCTCAATTATGACTATAGATTATGTCTGTTTTTCAATGATCGTGATAGATTTAGGTTCTACTTGTCTTGGTCCATATTTATGTACCTTAAACTTAACTAAACTTATCTAAAATGAAAACAATTTATTTTCAAGAAAATGAAACTAAAGGAATTATTCATGATCAAATTCATTTGGAATATATTGGACTTTTCGTTTGAAATAAACTGTTGCAATTGTAAAAAGCTTCAGAGACAAACAAGTCTTTCAAATTAAAAGTGTTCGTTTTTTTTTCCTTTTTCTTTTTGTCTTTTGTGTAACAGGCGGGTGAAATGAGGAGTAAACAAGGACTCACGCCATAAATGCTCCAATGAGAGTTCATGCTGGCTTATTGTGATTAACTTCTCACATGTCTAGCTGCTACACGATCTTCCGTGTAGACTTTACGATTAGCTACAGTGGCAGCCGGGCTAGGATCTGTCTAATCGAGCAACATCTGTTCTCCTCGTCCTGATTTATGATTTGGACACGGAGGCCTCTCGTACAAAACACGAAAAAGACACCCTGGGGACCATTCAGGTCAACCTTATGGACTACTTCTACTTTCCAAAACTTAAAGACAGAATAGAGGTTTCACAAATGGGATTCATTTAGCAACATATTCCTCTTTAACCAGTTCATTAAAAAGACCTCCTGGTTTTCCTATATTAAGGATTCTACCAGAGCCTGACGCTTACATAAACCAATTCAGACCTCTGTCCAACTTAATCAGCTCCTTGTTCAAACGCACTGTAGACTTTAAAACAGAATGCAGTCGAGTCTGCCGTTACTGGCATCTTGAGCACGTAATCCCAATGACAACGTGGCACAAAGGAGGATAGAGGGGGATTAGGGGAAGAGGAAAGACAGGATAACCAAAACGGGGAAGAAAAGGTTTGAAGAGGAGAGAAGAAAGAAGTGGCAGAGAAGGAGGGATGTGGGGTAATCCAAAGGTGACAGGAGGTGAAAGTATACGGCGCACATTTATCGTATCATGATTGACTGAATTCATTTTCATTTTTGCACTGATAAATTAAGAAAAAAAATAGGAATAAATGCAATTCTGTGTCCAGATCAGAGATAAAAATGGCACTTTTTATTGTAACTGATATCCTTCAAAAGACTAAAGAAGACATTTTAAATCCATGTCCCCCACCTCTGGGTAAAACACGAGGATCTGAAGTTATTTACTTAAAGTCGTGTGAAAAACAGTGTTGACTATATTAAAAATGTTATAGTGTTATACAATGTTTGACAGTGAGCAAAGGGTATATAAGGTGTTTTAGCTTCAGCTAAAAAAACAGGACTAGAATTACAGTCGGGTTTACACAGCAAATATTGTAATCTTATATATATATATATATATATATATATATATATATATATATATATATATATATATATATATATAGCTTTTGTTCATTAAAAAGTCAATATGGATTTTAAAAGCTGAAATGACGCTCAAAGCTCCTATTTTAAACAGATTTTGTATGTGTTGAGGCATCCTTCACCACATTTTTTACCAGGTTTAACCTCCAGGTCACTGGTTTCTGTACTCATTATATGTCATATTATGTTTAAAAGCCATTTTTTAGCTTGAATTACAAAGTCATACAGTGCTGAACAGTCTGAACTGAAAATACTTCGGCTGACCGAAACAACTTTGCGATGCAAATCTGGGTCGAATCTGGGTCTGAGCTGCCGATTGGTTTTGGTGGAAAAGGCTGAGATCACATTAAAATAGAATGTTTCCAAAGAAAGTTCTTTGTATTCTCATCCTATTTTATATACGCAACTGTCCAAGAAGTTCCCACAAAAAATCCTGCGACAGTTTTCAAGGCCAGTAACTGCCGATCAAATGTTGTCAATACGGTACACCAAACACCAAGAAACATAAACATTCAGTCTTCATGTATTACTAACGTAAATCAAAGTAAATGACCGTCGGCACCCCCCCATAAAAACAGTAAATGACCGTCGGCACCCCCCCATAAAAACAGTAAATGACCGTCGGCACCCCCCCATAAAAACAGTAAATGACCGTCGGTACCCCCCCATAAAAACAGAAGAAGAAAAAAACAACACAACTGCCTGGTTAAAGTCTTGCTAAAGTTTAGAAGGTAATTCTATTTCAAATTGCAGGATTCATTGAAAACATGCAGTTACAATCTGTTGCCTTTTGTGACGTCATCGAGGTGCAAGCGTGTATTGTAAGGGGAAACATTTTATTACAATGGAATGATTTACGACAGAAAAGCAAAAGAAATAAATAAAAAAAGGCCAACACATGTTGGAAACTATAGCTGGAGAAAGACAAGAGGTATGTGAGAGTGTTGTCAGTAGTTTTAGATATTTCAAATCATTATTTAGTGGACATGTTTGGATGCCAATGAGAATAGATGTAGATACAAAAAAACGCATTGTGGGTATTATACTGGAGAGCAATGTAGGGTCAACAAAGGTTTTCCTTCAAACCATCTCATCAAATGTCATAACACAGCTGTGTGATGGTTTCCTGAAAAATCTATACTAAGTAAGGTTACCAGTTTTATGCACATTTCACATAAATGGGTTATATAACTAAAGAGCTCTGTTCCCTTGTGATTTTTCTAGGGTAAAATTACAAGAATGACTTTTGCCTCCTTCGGGAACAAATTTACTCTCGTCCAGGCAAAGGAGCGCTGCACACATGCGTTCATTTACTTACAGCCGTCTTTCCATTTTCACCCAAACGACTAAGGGAGGAAGTCAGACTAGCCAAAGAGCCCAGATGCAGACCAAAGAAATCTGAAATGAAAAGGTTTCCCCACCAGCCCCGCCGATCTCAGAGTGACTTCACACTTTTATTTATTTATTCGGAAGATTCACACTGGGAGGTATTTCTGTCTGCAAGTGTAGCGGTTAAATAGCGGGAGACGAATTAGGTTCACCGCAAATCGCGTGGCTATCTCACCGTGGAAAATCTCAGGTTAGAAAAAACTAAACAACAAAAAAAGCAAGTCAAACATGTTAAGATGGAGTGCGCCTGAGTGTACGAATACATTACTTTGAGTTCCCACTTGTAAGTGAAATTTGACTCTTACAGTCCTAAGCACATTTGCACTGAGAACATTTCAACCTTCACTTCCCCAAGTTAAGATGCCAGAGAAGCAGCGCTTTGCATGTAAATCTCTTAAGTTTAAGCACACAGCCTACGCTCGCTGGCTTTCTCTCTATCTGTCCCCCCTCCCCCATTTTTTTTCCAAACAGTCATACGCGCAATCCGTCCCTCTTCCCCCACCTTCACAAAAATACCCATGCACAAAAGCTGCAAGGCAAATCCAACCCAAACTCACTAGAACTGAGTAACTTGATTTCCCGTAAATGCACTGCAGGGAAATTCTGAAGCGAGTGGCTGTCAGAGGTGCAGAAAAAAACACAGTCTACTCTGCGGTCTCAAATAAGACATGCAGAGATTTACAAGCACGGATCAGTATTCAGTTGTACAGCTGAGTCTCTGGCTTACTAACTTAAAATAATGTCAGTGGGGTTGGAGCAGAAAGCGATGTGGAAAGATCATAGTTAGGGAAGCAACATACTTGTCCAGTCAGAGCGGAGTCAGATAAAACTACAACTGGTGTCGTGTCACCTTTGCCCTTGTTTCACTCCCTATTCTTCTTTCTTCGCCTTAACTCTAGATTTGGTTTATAGTGTCTTTTTTTTGTTATTTCAGTGAGAGACACCCTGCTTTCAGGGGCATATCTTTAGGACCACGGCTTCTGAAGAAAATTATACCAGAAATGATTGTAGATCATCAGCGAAAACGTTCAAATATACAACAATTGTAGTGTCAGGTTTAATCTCCTATTGGATGTCATATTTCTGAAGCTTACTTAAAAAGCAAATTGATTGCTCTGTTTCTATGAGGAAAAAATTGTGTCATTTCTTTAATTAACAGTAGATCTGTTTCTGTGGATTTAGGTATATTGTTTTTCATCAATGAATGAAAGGCAGTTTAAAATGTCTACTTGGTAAAGAGTCAAGTAGAAAATCTACAGTGACTGCTGGAAAACATTATATTTAAAAGGCTTGTTTTTTTAAATGTCTTCTCATCTTATAGTTCTCAGAGAGAAATCAGAATTGATTACATTTGCTATCAACAAGTCAAAACCATGTAAAAGAAAGAGAAGCTTCTATTATTATAATTATTAAGCACAATTCAAATATTTTTGCGTTCTGACAGGACGACAGATAACTGTCTGTACTAATTGTGAAATGGAAATTACATTTTATTTATTTCTAATTAAAAAACGTAAAAGATGAGAAAAGATTACTGCCAATATTTAGCATGTTTTTTACAGAAATTTTGCCAATTTATCTTCAGGGAGTTCTTGGTTTTAAAGCTTTAAAGTAAGTTTCGTTCAGGACTCTGGCTAGGCCGCTTTAAAGTTGTCAAAGGAATTCTGCCAGTGGTATGAATAGTTTTGAACTTTCCCCTTTTTTTGCATCATAACACCAGGACCATTACTGTCTTATAAGATCAACGTGCTGTTTAAATGAAAACTTAACATTCATGGGAAAAGTCACTAAAAAGAACAATGATCCACCTAAATATGATTAAACCTCATTTTCACTTCTAGACTCACATTTTATATCACTTTGATATAAAAACGTTAAAGCAACTGTTCTCTGTAAAGGGTATATTTGTGGGAAGAAAAAAAACACACGCACACAGGCTGCTTTAAATGTTCTTAAAAACACTTTAAAGCGAATCTACCCTGTTCCTCGTCCGTCTTTTCCTGCCAAAATCAATTACGTTTTTGCCAGATCTGCGAGCCAAGTCCTTCAGCTCGTCCTTTGAGCGTAACGCGCCGAGCCTGAAAAGCTCTGCGGTGCGACGTCAAAGCGGCCGCCAGAATCCCGGCTCCCACAGGCTTTCCCGCTGACACTGTACACGGGTTTCGGCGGGTAGGGAAACTTCCCCGCTCATTTCTCAGCCCTGAAAAACCACGGCGCGGGGGCAGCGTTTCCGGTGGGAGCGTGTTCGTGTGTGCGTGTCATCGTCTGTGATTTGAGCGGATAAGCTCTGCATGCCCAACAGCAGCGCATTGTGAATCACCCATCAGGACATCTGGGTCTCTCTGCAGCAAAAAAAAAAAAAAATAAGGTTGACTACATGCATCACTGTCCACGCGAACACACATGAGGGACTCACACCGGTCGACCTCTTCCTGGTCGAACGGCGTGTGGTATCCCTTTCACCTCATCCTGCCACTGGTGATAAGTGCCCTGTTCTCAGTCAATGCAAAGACGTGAATAATGGATGATGTACAACTCGTGCCGGACCACAGCGCCGAAAAAAAAAACACTGCTTGATGGAGACGGAGAGACACGGAATGAGTCCAGGTCGGCCATCTTCCTCCCGTCGACCTCTTTTGCCCTTCTCGCGTCTCTGGTGGCAAATCAGTTACTTTATTCCGAAAATAACGCAACTCCGCCGCTCGACCGATCTAATTTCAGGCGGACAGTTGTTTCCTCCCAAACGGCCTCCGGTGTTCTCACCCTCAGCCGGCTGGATTCCCAGTTTAGTGCATTATTTGACCTCAAAGCCTCTCGCACCCCGTCGGCCGCGCCGGTTCCCCGTAGGTGGTGCAACCGTGCCAACTCCAATCCCCACAATGTTCTTCTGCATTTCATAATGCATGTCGGGAAGAGCGCAAGGAATGCCCGTGTGTGACTGAGTTTGAGAGCGGCCGTGACATTTCGTGGTGTGTTTCTGCAGCTCGGTGCCAGTAACCTGTGAGGGGTATTTGCGGGTGGGTTGCTCCTCTCCGGTGGCTCGTCCAGCCGCATTCAGCACTCAGTGACCTGAGCTGATGTATATGAAGTAATAAAGGTAGTCGTAAGTAAAGTGAGAATCCTAAGAGTGTTTTGACTTTATATGTAATCAGTTTGTGATTTTGCTTTTGACTAGAATCAGATGGATTAGCGCCAGAGGTGAGGAGTAACTACTTACATTTATTTTAGTAGCTTTTTCATAAGAAAGAAAAGATACTTTTTACTTATATTTGAGTCATATAATTATTAAGTATCTTTTGTTTCTATTTTCATTTGATTAGAAGTTCTGGATACACTGTTTGAGTACTTTCATCGAATAAAGGACAAACATTTGTTGAACAAAATCCATCGGAGACAGATATAAATATGAGCAATCTACTTTAGTTTTGTATGAAGGTCAAACATCGAATAATGTAACTGACAGTAGTTGACCATGTCATCTTGAATTATTATTTTTTAACTTTTGTCTCCTGGCTTTTAAATATCAGCTTCTGTGTTGAGCTACATCCACAAGCCAGGACAAATAATGAATACATTCAGGGCCCCCGATTAAACCTTACAGTGTCAGAAACCAGCTCCTTCTACAGGACAGATTGAGATTTCCCCTCATTGTGTCTGTGTGTGCAGAGAAAAGGGGAATTGTCCAAGTCCATGACATAACCTTTTCAAAATAAAATCATTCCGTTTGGCCTTTTACAGACAGTTTGAAGCAACCTCTCTTCCGTCAGCAGAAACCGATGCGTCACTTGTATGAATTATGCATTTGCCACATCAAAAAACGGTCGCATGATTTCTGAACATCATGACTCACTGCTCTTGACTAATGCTGCACACTTCCCAACAAGAAAGTGACCATTTCACTGATGTTTTTTATTATGCTCAAAGACCTTTCTGGGAAAGCAGAGATTCTTCTTTTTTGTCTTTTTAAAGGTTTGTGGCACACACAGAAATAAAAAAGTTTATTTTATGATCTATTAAAAGTTTTTCTTTTTTTTAATAATGCTGATGTAAAATAATTTCCTTCCCACGGTAATGGCTCATTTGGCTCAGGAGGAGGTTTTGATGCTCACTCAGTTTATGATTGGGGCTTATCCAAAAGATAGCTGGCAGATGGTCAGAAGCTGAAGATGCTGCAGGAGAACGACTGTCCCAACGGTGCTTTAAGTCATGAAAGGCTTTCCACTTTCCCATGTCTACGTTTGAATTTCACCATTGATCCCGTTATAATAAGAATGTAGTAACTCAGTCAAACTCAGATCTGACAGAAACTGGGATGCCTTGATCAAATTGTATTATCCTCACGTCCAATTTGTGGCTTTGAAGTAAAGAAAATTCAATTTTTCTAAACTTATGTGGATTGTTTGTAATATAAAATGTTCAAACTTGGTAAAAGTGGTGAGTTAAGCTCATAATATCATCACCTCTTTTAATGCATTCATGATCAAAATGTCAGTGACAGTGAGATCTCCTTGTTATGATGAAAATGTTGAAATACACCAAATTTTGGTCCAGACTGATTTTGTTGTACCAAGAGGAAACTGCGGCATCCAATACAGTTTCTCTCTCGCTGTGAATGTCAATGTGTTTGAATACAATCAATCTGCTTTAAAAATACCTATAAAACAATGTTGTAAAACAATTTTGTTTGGCTTTCTGGTAGCGCAACTAATAAAATATCACAACATTCCCCAACGGCAGGTTTTGGGATCCATCTTTCATTTGGGGTCCCCGGCGCTGACGGCCTGGTGAGTTTAACGAGATCTGATGCACAACACAAAAAAGGACGATTTGAAAGTTGATATTGAGGTTCAGGAACTTTTGGCAAACACCTAAACAGTCAAGAGCAACTCAAGTAAAAATGAAAATAGATCAAACACATTGAAATAGACAAAAAAAAAACAAGAGCACTAAATAAAGTGATGATACAATATAACTATTTTACCACCCTTCCAACTACTCTGACTAGCATTACAACCAAATCATAATTGAAAACTCTCTTAAGTTTCTAATTAACTTGATCAAATAGCTCACAATACCTCTTATTTTATATCTGTCATCCCCATTTTTGTAATAATTGCTAAATGCAACCACAGTACTCCGTTTAACTTTACAAGGTCACAGCTGCATGTATGTTGGAGGATCGCTAGGTAACTAATGATTAGTCAAGTTTGAAACCTTACAACTGTGCATAGATTAAATTAAGGCTCTCAGATTTCCCTGTAAAAAATGTAGTAATAAAAAAAACAACACTCACGACCTAAAGGGATCCTTCGTAACTACCGTGATCAAAACGCGCAAAAATGTCCAGCTTTTCCTTTTTCTTCAGACTGTTATATAAAACTACTAACCACCAGGATTCTCCAGTACCTGAGGTCTTCAACCAACATGCCTTCCGGCACAA
>JAVLVB010000624.1:134320-145801 GCA_032876305.1 Orestias chungarensis | reverse complement strand
TGTGTGTGTGTGTGTGTGTGTGTGTGTGTGTGTGTGTGTGTGTGTGTGTGTGTGTGTGTGTGTGTGTGTGTGTGTGTGTGTGTGTGTGTGTGTGTGTGTGTGTGTGTGTGTGTGTTCTGGCATAGTTGAGCACATTCATTTACTGCTGGAGGGGGTCAAGGCCTTATTTGCTTTTGAGGCATGCTACTGCTCCATGATCAAAAGAAAAGGGACGGAAGAAGATGGGGGAGAACCAGAAGAAAAACTGCAATTTTCAGCAATTAAGCTGTGGGTTAGTTAGAGACACAGCTTTCATCAGGGGCACTGTTGACAAACATGAGCACATGGGACAGCTTATAAATTCCAATTTAAAATCAACTAGATTGCAAAAAAGTATTGCATTAAGAACACAGCATTCCCTCTTCCTGTCGTTTACGGAAGCAATATTGCAGGATTCTGATAATACATGAATAACTAAATAAGGTCAGCAGTGCAAATGTTGATGTTTTTCTTTCTGATTTTAGACTGATTTTTTAGGACAAAACTTTTTTTTTTTTTTATCTTAATGTAAATGTATTCAACCAAAAAGCAGGAACATCTCCAAAGAAACTTTAGTGTCAAATCATTAGAAGACAATAGAAATGTGTCGTTAGAAAACATCCGAAGCAAGGAGTTTTGCCTCAACGCTGACCAGATAAGAAAAGAGGTAGTTCCAATGTGAAGAAGATTTGGTACACTCCTTTCAGCTGATGAGCACCATGTGGAAAAAATGCATGTGTGTCCAACTCTGTAAGGACTATACCTATGGAAATGCATAATATGGTAATGCTTGTGTGCTGGCCATAGGTCTATAACAGAGCCTGTGTCCAAACATCAACAGGGATTTCAATAATTGGGTTGATCTTTCCCAATAATTCGGCTGTGACCTAGGCTGCAATTCCAAATAAAATACAAGCCTTTTTTTCCTGAACCATCAACCCCATAATATACTGCAAAACTATACAACGTATTCCATTCAGAACCCTACCATTTATCGGAAGGTTTAAGGCAAGAAGGTGGAAGAACTTTTTAACATCATAACAGTTAGTTATCAGCAGCAATTCACCAATGGGAGAGGGGCCTGTTCAATTTGCATTTTGTCCATGTTGGCAGAAAAAAGTGGCAGATGGTGCTCTTGTCAGGTAGGACCACAACTTACCATTTCAGTACACTGGAACATCGCATCTTTTTACATTTGAGTATTCACAGATTTGACTGATCACGGATGTTTTTGGGCGAACACCCACCACAAAATACACAAGCTGGCCCATGTCTAAGATAAGAGGAAATAAAAGGAAATTGCAGCTTAGGAAGTTGAAATACCTAAGAGCAATGGCACTTGACATGCAAACCAGCAAACCCAGGGGCAAATCAGCAAGTCCAAAAATTGCACTCGAGTAAAAGTAAAAACTAGACATCCAAGAAAACACTCAAAGGTTTAAAAAGTACTTATTGAATGGTTACGATGATGTCACTACATAGAAAGTCTGAAATTACAGGAAATCTCTGGTATTTTAAAGACTAAAGTAAATAAATAACATGATAATGAAATAACAAACACTACCAAGATAAACCGTTTTCTATTTAAATACTATTCAACATAAAACTCAGGAAACCAAAACTTTAAGTAGGTAGGTATAAAAATTATAGAACAGGATGAAGTACTTCTGCGCCGACAATATATTGTGTTTACTGTATATTCAAGAAACCAAATACAAGACAAATCTGGCAAATAACATGTTTTAGTCTGCAAACAGCTTTAGACTCTGGCTTTCAACAGCAGATCTACAGTGGAATGGTTTAAATCCAAACATGTTCAAGTTTACTAGGTCTGATTGTACCAAAAAAACTGGATTAATAAATTCTTGAATTGGGAGGTCTTAATCCTAAACATGCTATTCTTTTCAAATAAAACAAACACATTCAATACAAGGCACTACCCTTTATTGATCTGTAAGAGAAACTCCCCCAAAAATGTCAGGATTTAGTGGACGTAACATGACACAATAAACAATAGTTGGGCAAGCCGCTGTAAAATTACAGACAGTGTCTACGATCAACTTTTCCACTTGCTTAGGTGTAAAGCTTTGATACCTAGAAAAAATGCCTGCGCCTGGTTTGAACACCACAGTTGCCAATGTCTCCACAGATCCAGTTTGACATGATGTTTCAATCACAGCAATGATTAAAATTTTGAACTACAAGCAAATGGTTTTCTTCAGTGTCTAACAGCAGATGGAAGATGAGCTACTCTGAAATATCTGAAAACCCCCATAGCAACTAGAATGAGGTGCCCTTATCATAATGTTTTCAAAACGTTCAGGGATATTCAACGTCAGAGACATCAGGATAACTTGTATCTGCAGAACTTTGAAGAATGTACAGCCAAAACGAGGGATCAGTACCAACTGAGATCTTTCTAAATATTTCAGTTCGAAAGAGCTACAGTGAGCTCCCATTTTCTTTTAAACTTCATCAAGGCTCGCTTAGTGTAATTTATGCTATCCAAAAGCAATTTCCTTCAAATAGTAAAATAATTTTGTTTCAAACTCTGTTAAAACCCTAAAACTGTTTGCTTATACAAGCTTTGATGTCTTTGAGACCATTCAAAATTATACTTCGATTAATGAAACTATTTGAAAGTATCTGAACACCTGCCAGATGGCTTTGGTTAAAAAATGCTATAATAAAACTGTGGGACAAATGAAACACCCCGATGGCTCGACCGCAGGCTAGTTAATCCTTTGATTTGACTGTGCAGCTGAGAGCTTAAAACAGCAGATTAACACAAACCCATGGCTTTACAACACCTGCCAGCAGTCAGTCACCACATTGTGTTTTGCTCTGCTAGTTTAGCATGACACAGTGTGACAGTGAACAGCCAAACCCAAATGCAGACAGAAAATCACAAGAGATTTGAAGGAGTAGCTTAGAGTGGCTAATCTGAGGAGTCACATGGGAGTTCCAAATCATAGAACCTCAAGTTACAGTGTATGTTATCAGCTGATTGTTTTGTAAATCTAGGTAAACCTTTTAAGATGTCCCCCCAAAAATAAGGTGGCTACTAAGGTGTATTTCTGCAAACTGGTTTTTGCCAGTGTCAAAAGGGTAATAAAATCATGTGCCATGACTTTTGTTTCAATAAGCACAAGAGATTGATGTAAACGTAACTTCAATATATATTATCACAGTTTTATCTACATATTTAACTAGACTCAGCCTACGGAATGCTTGAAACTGACACTAATATCATGTATGGTGGATCAATTTATCTCCCCACTTGGCGACGATTCCCAGAGACGGTGATGTAAGAGTTGAAGTACAATGTCTGACCCCGACATGGCCGAACACTGTGAATTCAAAATCACTGATATGCATGCACTAATCAGGACAGTAGTGCATACCAACATACATAAAAAAGGCCAAAATTGGACTGGATATTCCACCG
The DNA here is from genome assembly GCA_032876305.1 of Orestias chungarensis. Classification (NCBI taxonomy): domain Eukaryota; kingdom Metazoa; phylum Chordata; class Actinopteri; order Cyprinodontiformes; family Cyprinodontidae; genus Orestias; species Orestias chungarensis. The sequence goes on along the minus strand of JAVLVB010000624.1, from coordinate 142,335 downwards.
AACCCTCTAGAACCCTTCATGTTCGCTCTAAGGTAACGGCCATTTTTCAACATAACCGCTAACCTACATGATCGGTCCCACTGGTTGGTTTCTATGCTAAAATTTCGTAACATTGTTGCTGTTCAATTTTGTAACACAATTCTCACCTTAGTCTCGGTGAACCACCTTTGCATCTAAATTCATACATAGCCATCTGTGTAGGTGTCTGCAGCTCTGCGTGAAAAGTTAATAGTCCATATTTGCATGCACAATAAAAGCAGCTGCGGTAGGCAGACCTGGCACAAGCTCCCTCCTGCTGATTTAAGCTGTCAGCCACATTTATTAACTATGATGAATCACCCCTCCGCTTCACATTCAATCTAAGACCTCTCAGAAGGGCTCAAATAATGGTCACCTTTTTCTAAATTATTTTCTTGGCCCATGGTGCAGCAGCCAGCCCTTGGACTGACAACCTGTTGGTATGGCTGCTGTTAAAATCAAGCTTCCAATGGGCCCACAGCTGGATCTTTCATTTTTGAAACAGCGTGGAGAATTAAGTGGCCAGTAGACAGACATGTGGCCCCATTGGGAGCAGGAATTTTAAAAGCTTGGTTGGGAGTTCTTCAATGATGCAGTGAATATAAAAGTGTGCTTTTGACCTAACCTAAAACAATCTGTACCTAGGTCCCTGTGTAAAATCTTTTATAATAGAAACTGGCATTTCTCAATGGATCATAAAAGCCTTTCGTAAAGCAAAGATGCATCTTTGTTGTTATAACCTTTTGTCTTAGACATTGGCTACATTTGAAAAGAAACATGTGACTGTCATCTCTTGGTGAAAACCAAAGCTATACAGCGATTAGACAAGGTCAGTGAAAACGCAAATCCCCAGAAGGTTGAGTGCTTGTCTCAGAGCGTAACTCAGTCTGGAACTGCACACCTATAGGATAGAACCTTTGATCTTGGCCAGAACAGAAGAGCTGGAGCAGAAAACAATAAGGGAGCAGCAGCGGAGGGAAAAAAAAAGAGCGATCAATAGATTCTTGTAGGCAGAGCCTCAAGTTTCCAATCTAACACAGTGCATTATCGATTAGGCTTCAAGGCACAGGGACAGTAATGTCAGCAGTGGTTCTGGGAGTCTTTAACAAAGCAAACTAATGAGGAGGTTGAGATGGTTCTGTGGTGCAATATTATCTTCAGCATTCCAAACTAAATACACAGAAATGAAAAATCTGAACTATTCATCTCACCAATTCATATTCCTTGTGAAAGAACACAAAAGCGTATTTAAAGCTATGTGAAAAAGAACCCACCTGACAGCTGTAAACAAATGCACGTTGAATTTAAACATTTAAATAACCTGTTTTAGTGATCTAAAACACAATATTTACTACCAAATATCTGGTGAATAAATTATCTTTGCAAATTTGCAAGAACAAGATTTCAAGATCTGTCATTATGTTCACAGTCATCTTCTGGTTTCAGCCTGGGCTCTAATTAGCCCCTTCTAAAGCATTCTCCCGGCGAATCTATTGTTTAAAAAAAAAAAAAAGTTAATTGTGATGAACTGAAACCTTTTTTATAAATCAGTTCCTTAATAAGAAGAGTAACCTCAAGGCATATTGCTGTTTTCACTGTGGGAATGGTAAGAAAAATTAAAGAAAAGTTAAACATTCTATGACACAGACTATGACACATACTTTCCAGAGAGGGGGATACATATTTTTTTTTTCATTATTACTCAGTTCTGCCATATGAGAATACAATGGATTGTCTCCCATGTTAAATACAAGTTTTATGCCTCCTGCTAGTTGGTTTTAGTTGTTGTTGTTATTCACCATTATTGTTTTGCTTTCGCTGGATCAAGATTTCTTATCTTATCTATCCTCTATTTCACTCTAACTAGTACCTGGTAAAAACTAAAGAAAGGATAATACTTTATACTCTGGTTAATGTTTATTCAGATTTTTTTTTTTTACTATTACTTATTATTTATGTTTGTTGAATTAAACTAATCAGGACAGACGTCATGATAAAAGTAGAAAATGTTTGGAAATTATGTATCATGAATAAAAAGCTGTAAATATTGAAAACTTCACCTCCTCACTAGTTTCTAAAAACAACAGTCCAGCTCAGACCCTTCTAATTCGTTCAGAGCTGACGCCGAATGCAAAACTCATTACATCTAACAGGAATAACTAATCTGGGCTATTTTTACACCTTTGAATTTTGGTGGTGCTGATGACACGCAGTCCTTTCTGTAGCGGGAATGGGACCAGCTTCGGGGAGTTTAGTCACTTTAGTCACAGCAAACTCACTGAGTTATAATGTGAAATGATGCAAAAGGTTTTATAAACAGGCTGGTGAGCTCAGAGGTGAATGATTATAACTAAAACTACAATGACTGTAGATTGAGGGTTTAAAGACGAGATCCTTTTTATTGAAAAAAAAATTAGGAGCTGTCCAGTTGTATACATTCATGGTTAATGTTTTTTTAAGGTTTCTAGTGAGTATAGACTTGAACAAACAGGAGATACACAAGACTACATTGTCTCTGTAGGTCTTGTATCATATGATACAGATTAAGGATTAATAATCTAAGATAGCACTCAGGAAACTGGAATAAAAGTAGAAATAAAGGATTAATTCTTCTTTTTTTTCTGAAGTGTGGGTTGCATGGAACATTTCTGTGCAGACATTAGATAAATTTACGTCCCGCCTTCAGGAAAACAGGGAAATGAAAAAAAAACCTGGGAATGTGACTAAACACATTTATAGGTTTAAATGGAATCAACTAAACATTATTTCTTGAAATGTTCCTCCCACCTGTGATAAACTGGAAGTAGTAGAATAATTTAACTGCAACAGAAGTGGTTTGGCTTTGTTATTTCCGTCTCACCTTCACCGCATTTAATCTTTTTTCAGAAAAGCAAAACAAACACACCTCAAGCTTTCTAACTTCCTTCATATTTGGAAAACTGGAAGAACAGGATAATTCGTCATTTGGATTATTGCCATTTCCCTTAACGTTTTCAAATGCATACCTTAAAAATACAACATAAAAATGCTGATAGAAACACAGCTATTGTCCCACTTGCAGCAGACTACAGTAGAATCCAATTACAGTTTGGAGAAACTTGGAATTCACCGAAAGTAACCAGGCCAACATCTATGCAGCAGCTTCCAGTCAGGAGTGAAATACCAGTAAAGATGAACCAAAACCTCGGCAGAACTCTCAGTTCATGCACCACTCTGCTTTTAAAACATGAAATGAGTCCTGAGAAAAATACTGCCTAATTTAATTTGTTTTTCTCCTTCACATTAATTACAATTAAAGTGGTGAGAGGCTGCTTTCTGCTGACGCCAGGATGCTGCATGGCGATGAATCAAACTCCAGAGTTTCCATTTAGAAGTTGGACACCTGGCAGTCTCCCCCATAGTTGTAACACCTTCACAAACAGAAAAAAGAAACTGAACAATAACCTGTTTTTCTGTCTGTCAGAAATGCTTACTTCCAAATAAATTGTTCTTTGTCTTCAGAGTTTTCAGAACAGTTCACATGTTACTGCATCAACAATTTTGTTGGTACAATGTAAGAAACAGAAAAAAAAAAAAAGAATTTTAGCATCTGTTCTGATTAGCTATCAGAGTAAATCAAGAAAAGAATAAATCTGCCAACAGGACAACTCAGGACTTAAGTTCTATTAGACTCAAAAGAGTAACTAAACCCAAAAACCTGTTTTTTTGTTTGTTTTTTTGTAAATAAACTTTGGAGACGGGCCTCGGGCCTTTTCAGTATTTTTTGTGAGCTTGTTGGTGCTGATCTTTACGAGGTTGAATAGTGGCTACTACAGTTTTACTCTTGGTAGAATGCCGATGTCGCCGGCTCCACATCAGGTCTAAAACCAGCTCATCGAACAAAGTGAGTCAAAAGTTGGAGTATGATCATCTGTTTAACTTAAATAGTTTAGATCTAAATGGTAACATATGCTTTCAGCAAAGCTCTTACTGCTTTAAAGTTACCTTGTCAGCAAGAAAACAGTTCCATCATGACCAAATTAAAAAATGTGCTTCTAGTGTCAGTAGTTGTTCACTTGATCAATCCGGGTGCTGACTGTTTTTTGCAAATCTGTAGAATTCATCACAAAAACCAAACAACAACAACAACAACAACAACAACAACAAACACGTCCTGTTTTAGACAAGTCAGACGATACACGTAGAGGAAAAGATCATGTTTCAATCACTGCATATTCTTTGACACGGAAACATGCCGACACCGGCTAAATAGAGAGCGCCAGAAACTCTTTATCTCTGAACCGCCGACAGCTTCTATAGAGAGTGGCTTCCTCTGCAGCTGCTGGTGGAGCGGAGCTGACAGCATCCCCGGCCCTTCCGTGTCAGCACGAAACGATTCGAAGTGCCGCCGTAGATTTAGTATACAGATGTCTTCACACATTCGTGACGCGTGCAGAAGCATTATGGAGCTCCGCTCCGAGTTTCAGTTCAGCTGTGGGAGGGAGGACGACGAGATGAGTCTGAAGTCTTGACACATGGAAAAGATTCACTGTTGAGCCGCGGTGTATTGGGGCTTATAAGTGGTGAGTGGGTGCTTCACAGAGCGCTGCGGTTCCAGCCAACTGAGGGGAGGACGGAGTTTAAAGCCATCAACAAGCCTAAGGTAATGTTAAATCACAAGGATTCGGTTTACGTCTATAGATCTGGGATGAAAATATCCAAAACTTAAGCTAAATTAAGGCAACCCACTCTGAAAACCCCAACTAATGTAAAACTGCAATGATAATTACATCATCGTTTGAAAATGCAGTAACTCTGTTCACCATTGATGGCTTAAGGTAAGTGCTGCTATCAACCATGCTAAATAATAACATGAGAGATTCTAAAGATCTTCAAAAGGTCCTCTTTACTTTTAACCTTGAAGCCCAGTTTTCACCCCCCCTCGCTAAACTATTCCCGTATTATTTTCACTGATTTAAAAAAAAAAAGAAGCTTTGCAACAAAAATATTACAAATTGCTTAAACTTCCAGATTTTTTGTAGAGCATATCTAAAATTGTCCAGAGAAAATGCGGCTTAGGAAGTTAAAATTTTCATAGATTCTGATTAGCTCTACCCCGATATGGGAATATAAGGAAGGCAGTGGTTTTTACTGTGTGGATTTAATCTCCTACCTCTGGGAATAGCTGGCTTCCGCTAACTCTGATTTTTATGTGATTCACAACTTAATGACTTCTGGTTGATCTGATATTAAATTTAGCATCCAGTCTTCCAGTTTTAAAAGCACAGCGGTGGTGACTTGTTAATGTCTAAAGCTGAGTTTGGTTATAAAACAACCTTTCATGCTTTTAACACCTGGCCATGCAATATTCAGTAAATATGACTCGTCATTAATCAGAAAAGCAGGCCAGCAGTGGAAACAGTGATTCCCAACACATGTACATGTGTTGTACTTTGTGCCTCGGGGTGATCTAAAAAGATCTTGACTCTGGATGAGATGAATGCACATCTGCCTAGAGAGGCCCTTACAAGCACAGAACAACTATAAAGTGTAAAGCTACAAACCTTTCTACATTTTAACCTGGTCAGGCGAAGCATTTGTTTCAATCAGCTGAATAAAAATCAAGGCTGGGCAATAAACTGATTTTATAGTTCAACCAAATCATTATTATGAAAAATCCAGATTTTTTATTCTTTTTACATTTTTTTTACCAATATCCTCTTTGGGTTTCCATAGTTTAGAGCGACGTTTGCCTCCAGAGTGGGTGTGGAAAATGATTTACCGCTTGTATTTACTTGAATTTTTGTTTTAGTTACAACTAACAGAAGGAATTAAATAATGAGAATCACAACATTTTATAAGTGGGATTGTCCAGCCCTAATTTTAAGACTATTCACTGTATATTTGCATGTAAATGCCTGAATAATCCGTAATATTACAGGTCACATAGAAGATTATTTAAACATACTTAGGCTGATGTCACACATGGCTATTGTTTGTTTGGAAAAAAAAAAAAAAAGTATGGGTATTTTAAATCTGTAAATTGCTTATAAAAGGTTTCACTACCTGTGAAGGCACCAGTTCTAAACACCATCCTTCAGGTTTCACAACTTGCGTTAAAAAACTCTTAAGGTCAAATGTCTAAAACCGTTAATACTGAAATAAAAATGGAAGTAATTAAAGATACTTCAAAGAAACATCAAGAAAGACTCGATTATTGTGATCATTTGTAAAGTCTCCGATGTGGAGGGTTAGGTTGCCTAAACCCACCCAAGAGTTAAAGCCGTAAATAAATGAGTTAATTATTTAGCTTTAGCCGCGATTCTTCATGAATGCAGTTACAGAAAGCCGGCCAGGTTTGCTATTCGTCTATTTCTTGGGTCACTTTGATCTCCAGCCCCCTGAGGCAAATGGTGTGGAAGTAATTCGGAGTCCACTTGCATCTCAGAATAATGCTCTGCGTCCCCGTGTCACGCCTGCCTACATGGATCACTGATTCATAAACATGGCAAACTGGTGAAAGCAACTCGACCTTCCCATCTAAACGCAGCTCTGTCCGTTCTCTAAGGTTACATGAAGCCATGCGGTGCGACGGAAAATGATATCTTGGATTGCTGATTTAGAAAACTTGCTTAGTATAGGTTGAAAGAAATGTTGCGCCTAATGAATCTGCTGAGTCCTCCATGCTTATTGGTTCCGCTGGAGAAAAAAAAACTAATATAGTTTTATAAGAATTAAAAAAAATTTCAGTTCCTAGATCTTACTCTGATATTTATAAAGAAAAATCTTAAAGCAAAACTAAGTAACTTTTCAACTTCATCGAATATTTCCATTACTTTTGTGATTATACGTTGACCTACAGCTCATTAAATGAAACCTCTGTTACGGCGTGAGGGGGTCCGTATCGCTTTAACCAGCACTAAGCAACTTTAAGGAGGGTGGCAGGAACCCAGCCACACAAAACAACTACAAATGTGCTGACTGCTTTACAGCATACGTCATTTCCCTCATTTCTTATCTTCAACATCATCATATAACATTGTTTCCCCACAATAAGATTCCTTACCTCATCGCTATTCATCCTTCACACAGCCACTGGAAACATGTACTTCAATCCAACTACAGGCGACCGGGAGATCAGGATTTTACTGGTGCTCATGGGAAATGTAGTCTTCCTTCAGACAAAACACTGCCACTTCTGTCCACACTGGGCCGCCAAAATTGACCAAAACTGAAACTTTTTTAGAGTTGCTTTAAAATTGTGGGAGTTTTTTTTTCCCACATGCAGCTGGACTTTTTTGAAAAATGAATAGTTTGAGGGCATTTTAGCTTTTTAATTAACACGAGAACTCACATAACTAGATAAAAATCACAGCTTGGTACACTGGTTTGTTTTGAGGAATTCTGATTGGTTGACATTAGTATTAGGTTTGTGGTACACTGGTCCGTAAAAACATTATTTTGTGTTTAATGGTATACTGTAAATTTAAAAAGTTTAAAAACACATATGTGTCAAACAAGTCTTGGATGATCATACATAATCATCTTAGTACCACATGCAGCAAGCAGGGTAGGAAGGAGCAACACACGGCATCTTTATAGCAACCATTGAATGCTATCTCCTTGCAGAATAGGTGTTTGGAACCATGCTAGGAACCTATCCTGTCCAATAACTCTGCTTTGGAAAAACCAAGCTTTAGCATGGATTGTATAAAATATATAAAATCAGCGTCTCCCCACCAACAGTATCTATGGAAGGGGACATGTGATGATGTGGATCTGTTATGTTCCGTATACTGTAGAAGAGACAACTTTGGTAATTATTGACCACTTCATATGGATTTTGCCGTTTTTCTATAACATACAGAGAAACATTTTGTATTGGATCTTGAAAACAAATAATTGACTTGCAAAACAGCAATATAAACATGAGCTTTAACTGGTAAGAAATACTGCTGAACTTGAACTTCAAACATCTGTTTTCTGTGAATGAAATTGCACGGGATTTTGACATGCCG
>JAVLVB010000624.1:79757-134220 GCA_032876305.1 Orestias chungarensis | reverse complement strand
ACACAAACACAAACACAAAAACACACACACACACACACACACACACACACACACACACACACACACACACACACACACACACACACACACACACACACACACACACACACACACACACACACACACACACACACACACACACACACACACACACACACACACACACACACACACACACATCTATTTATTTATTTATTTTATTATTTTTTTCCTCCATATTTGAAACTCTGATATTAACTTTCATTTTTGATTGATCAATTTTGAAGAAAAAAAAGGAATGAATAAAGAAAAACTTGTCGAATTTCTATTCTTCCTGCAGCTTTTGTTTTTCTTTTAGTTGATTATGGATTACTAAAACTGCTATAAAATGTTGCATCTTTTAAAGTTGTTCATAAGAGGTCACTGAATACAGATGGTGACAGCCAAGTAGTTTTTTAGCGAGGATATCAAATGTTTTTCTCAACTAACTTGAAATAAAATAAACCACAGATTGGAATAGAAGAAAAAAAAATCCTCTGGTGAGTTAAATGTATGATTTTTACCCCAAAGTGTATAAGTCAGCTATACTATCTTGGTTTTGCGCTATATGTAGTTTTTTTTTTGTTATTTCTTTTCTACATTGAAAGTGAATAAACAGAAATTCGATCTCTTCCGTTGTTGAAGTCCACTGGGCGTCCTCTCCCCTTCGGAGGCACGCCAGCCTGGATCCGTTTGGCTCAGACGGTGACGGTGTGTTTTTCTAAGAAGTCACCAGCAAACCCTACTGCAGTGGTAATTGCTCGCGTTTCGCAGCAGAGAAGCAAATGACTCACCGGACCCTCTGGAGGGGAAAGGCGCTGTGCTTTGCCCCTGGTGAAGATCTGAAAATAATCATCTAAACAAACCCAGCAGCGCGGCAGCATGTTGAATACACAAGCAAAGAAAAAACGAAACAGAAGACACAAAAACTACCAAACAATACCTGAAAGTTCAGTATTTTTACTTAAACTCTGTTTCGTATGCTTTAAAATCATAACCTGGTTTTTGGTTTTGACCTTTTCTTCAAAGATTTTACCAGTCAGTTTTGATTGGACTAGTTTTCATCATTTTTTTATTTCTAAGGATTCTAACCAGTCACGCTGATTATTTGGATTTTTTTTAAATGCAGATAAAGGCTTATCAAAATGAAGAACAGAAGCAAGGTGCTACTAGTTTAGAGGTTATCCACTGCCTCACACCAATTGCCCTTTTGCTTTATGCTTAGTAGATTATTCTCATATTTACATTAAGAAAGCCATCCCTTATATAATTTTTATAATTTATATAAGGGAAAAAAAACATCAAAATATATGAAGCTGCTTAATCTATTTATCATCTCAAGATTATGGGCAAGTTTGATGGCCTAATGAATAGGAAGACAATCCAGATTTTTCTGCACTTGACCTTCTGATGCTCAATCAGAGCCAATTAGAGTGAAAGTGGATTCTTTTGTTTTTTCCTTTTGCCGTACCTTGTAAAAGTTACTTCCAAAGATCTGTGGCGACTAATGATTGGTGGCAAGAAGGAAAGGGCGAATATAGAAATGTGAGGTGGGGGGAAGAGAATCACTAAAAATAAAAAAAAATAAAAAATAAAAAATCCTTAATAATTACTCTCTAAATGGCACACAGAAGAGAGCTGAGACGAATACATCAAAAAAAGGCCTTCCGTCTTAATTTTAATCCCTATTAATAAGTCGTCTCAGGTTTATTCGATTTGTTTTTGTAACTCAATTAAACGCAGCCAGGCTCTCTGATTATAACAGGCTGACGTCTGTGGGCGTGCCGCTGAGAGCAGGTGGTCAGCGCAGCGGAGTGGGGGTCTGAGAGCCTCAGCATCTGTGCGCTGTATATCTTAAGTGTCAGCGCAGATTAGCGGCGTCATCCTGAGACACGGGCTCGATTACAGGCCGCGTTTGTTTCGGATGATGTGGGATCACTACTACCGCTGGCTGACAAAAGCACGGCTGACACTCCTAGGTTTGTAGTCATTGGTCGGTATGATATTCTCATTGTCAAATCTTCAGTTTCACATTAGCAATATTAATGCATAATACAATCAAATTGCCTTTAAAAAAACAACAAATAAAAACAACAACTGAAAACCATCAATTACTCTAATGGCGGCTGGGATAAATCATACATCCTGATGAAACTGACTTAAAAACTGAGTATAAACAATATTTTCACTTCTTTTATTGAAGATTACATACACAGATCATATTCAACACTAACATACCTTAATAAGAGTAACTGGTGATGATCTTTTAGTTTACAGACTGTCCATATTTTTAGTTTCTACAAATATTTTTTTTGTTTTTGTTGTTTTGTTTATAGCCAGCTGACCAGCAGTGTTCAGATCTGGCCACTTTGGGACTTTTCTCTGCATTCCTGGTAAACTACTTGAAACCGTGAGAGAAAGATGGAGGTTGCATGTTATACATCAACACCGGTCGCATGCTCAGTCGTGTTCGTATCCTGACGGTGACCGGACAACACAAGACAGGATACATTCGGTAAAAACATCATACATCTACGACAGGATGTTGTGCCAAGGGCAATGCTAAAAATTTCAAAAGAATAATCGCGTTAGAACATGTTGTACATCTCCCCCCTTTGGCAATATATATCTGCCTTCCTTTGGACCAATCTGTTGCTATAGGCTTGGGTAAGTGTGCTGTGTGGAGAAACTGAAACAAATAAAGACTGGCAGAGGGATCAAACTACACTCGTGAAGCTTTTCCTGTCACCTTGCCCCTTAATTTCCTTGAAAAGAGAGAAAGGGCTGGACTGATCCCCGGCTTTACGAGTCTGCACCCACCTTAATCATTCAGACTTCCTCCTGCTATTCACCGATTAACCCTCAACCTCCTCAGCCTTCGCACCTCTCCCATCTATCTTTTGCTCCTGCTCTGTCACTCTGTACCAATAATCCCTTTGGCAGGGTTTTTCACGTTTTTCACCACTTCGACTCCACATTCATGACAGATGTTTAGAAGTTAAAGAAAAATAACATAAATGAAAGAAAAAAAACTTGTAAGTCTAGCTCCTCGGCTCCAGCACTTAGTAAGGTTAAGGATCTGTAATGCTGTGGGAGTATTTTGAGACTATTTTGTTTGAACCGACACACCGCACCATTGTCTATTATAGCTATCCAATCCTAAGGGTTAGTTTGCACCACTTTTCTGGAACCAAGCATGCGTCATCAACAGAAGGCTTTAAACAACGGGGTAGGACCGAGTAGCAGTAAGACAATATAATGACTTGTACAGTAAAACGACTAAAGAGGCATGACTAAAAAAACACAAAAGTAAAGTTGGCTTCCAATTGAAGCTTCTAATTCTGTAAAACCCAAAGCTGGGTGTGAAAGAATCCGCTTCTAGAACTATCTAGTCCATGTCTGAAGATTTAAAGTACCGTAGTTTTTAAGCCAGAGCATGTTATAGACGCTTATGCTGGGAGGTACAATGATGCCGTACAGTTAGAAAACAGCTAAAACAACACAGTCCATCGATTGGCCAATAGAGAAACCAGACTGCTGCTGAGTACCAGTAAACATGCAGGTGTACCACGTTTGTTGTCGCGCAAGTATGACACTACGCCAAATGAGAGTCAAGCAATCTAGCAATCTATTGAACACACAGGACAACAAAATAGTGTATGCAACTGCACATTGAGAATTTTTAAAGCTTTACGAAATGGAAGGAATAAGCAATTTTTCAAGCAACAAAACACATGAATATTAGCAGGTATAAAAGCTTTTAATTCACTGTGGAGGTTTACCTCTTCTAATATAGGGCCAGCAGTGAAGAACAATGCATGATTATTATGTATTTACAATATGGGGATTTCTATTTCTAGAGCTGTGTGTTTAATTCAACATGATGTAGTGCGATGGATGTGATCCTCTCCTGTCATCTCCTGGGTTGAGTGATTTTACGCTCTCTTGACTGCATCCAGTCAAACAGCCTTTCTTATTAACGCTACAAACCTCTGGTGCCACCCTCAACCTTGCAACCTCTGCTCCTGCTTTACGGTATGACTCCTGTAGTGATACCCATGCTAAGGAGAAACAAAACGCTCATTTCTAATTGTTGCCATATTGAAACGTTTATCATTTAAAACCAAGAAAACCGAGAAAATGGCCATGCAAGTTTCAACACACACACTGAAAGTCAAAAATATCATTCGATGTCAATTTTGTTGATTTCAACTCTTTCAAACTTAAAGACAGACAAGTGTTCCTCAATTCCTCTTACAGAGGAGCTTTTGCATTCAATAATAAAAGGAAGTAATTAGTTAAACATAAAGGAATGTTGCTTTATTTTTGCCACACTCAAATGAACACAAGCACCTGCTGCTGGTTTGTGCCGTTCTATATGTCAAATAAACACTCATTGTTAGCTTTAATGCTGGTCATGACTTAACAACAGTAAATTAAACCAATTTGCAAATATTCTCAGTGTAATCCTAGTTTCCTGATCTGTCCTACATGTCTCTGAGCCAAAAAACACATTTTTTTAATGTGTTTTTAATAATCACACAAATCCAAGAAAGAAAATGTGTTTTTTGTAGAAGAACTGAAGTCAAAATTTAGCCAAAGGTTGTTTTATGTGATAATGGTTAATAACAAAGTCTTCCAAATCACTTAAAACTGAAAGAAATGAAAAGGAAAGGTTCCTCTTTATCACGACGGGTCAGGATATTAGCCGTGAGGTCTGAAGATAAAACGTCAAGGAAGCCTATTTGATGTGACACAGGCTTTTATCGCCTGCAGGGCGGCAATAACAACCCTAAGCAGCAACATGAAGGCACAGCAGCGTGCATAGAAGGGAATAACATCGCCATCTAGAGGCCAGTGTAGCTCCGGAGATTGGATCTCGGCAGAAGCAAAAAAAAAAAAAAGATGGTCAGGCTCTTAAGTTTCTCCACACCACGTCTTCCCCAACATGTGTATTCAAGCAACCCGAACAACAAAAACACACACTAACACACATTGTCTATGGCCTTCTTATCCACTACTTGATGAGACTCTGAACAGACTCTGAACTATAGCTTCCCCATGCAGGATGACTTCAAGCCCGCATGCAGGGTGAGAACAGGAGGAGAGCGGGAGGAGGAATGCTCCACACAGTTAAACTCTTTGAGAGGACGGCGTTTTCGTCACAGCTCGGGGAGGGGGGCCTCGTCGTCCTTACCTAGGATGGGAGCCAGCCGGAAGATGTCAGACAGACGTTTGTTCACCGGTTCGTACGGAGACTCCTCCAAGAAATCGTTACCTGTAAGCAAAAAAACAACATGCAACAAAGCTGAGTAGGATGGTTGGTAGTACCATCCCCCCTCATCCTGCTTTGTTTATCATTTCTCAGTGTGGTGGCTGTGATGGTGGGGGGGCCAGTGGCCTGCATGTGACACGGGGTATTTGGGTCAGTCGATATCCACGCTGGCACACAGCCACACGCTTGATTAGGCAGGTTGGTCGGCAATGTTGCACAACTGGAGGCGGGCGAGGGACTGGACACAATCTAATACAACCCCCCCCTCCCACCCCACGGCTAAGAGCAACACTTTAAGATGCCACAGACAGCGCTGGTTGGGTCGGGGGGGACTTCATGCTTCATTAGATCTAAGGGATGCGACTCAGGAGGTCAAGAAGTACCTCTGCCCCCGGCAGTGACTCAAGGGGGGGAGCCGGGTTTGAACGACTGCGTCCTGCCTCGCGTTTATGTGAGCGTTAGGGATGCGATGGTGCGACCAGCGTTGACTTGAAAGGTTGTGGCAGCTTATGGTCCTAAAGATCACTCGACTCTACTGGGGATGGAGTCATCACACTAGCCTTACATAACTTGAGGGAAACCATAATTGGAAACATAAAAACTGTGCACAGAAGAGGAATTCACCTGCCGGTTTAAGTGTTGAGTTTTTTTTATGTTTGACTTGCAGGGTTGAAGTTTTGAAAGATTACAATCACCCACGGAAAGACGATGATGTAAGTGAAACGTCTATTGCGGCCGATACTGAAGCAGCTTGAGCAAAAAACAAGCAAAACGTGATCCACTGATTCAATCCAAGCTGTGCCTGCACGGATTATTGATATCTCCACACCCTTTAGACATCTTGAAAGAAATGGCAGAACCACTCACTCCACTTCTCTGCGCCCAGAATCCTGGCATCTATATCCTCAATGTCACTGAACCTGCAAGGCTCCTTGTTAGAGGTCAGAGTTATGAATCCAATCAAACAGGAGAGAATCGCCAAGTTGGGAACTGTCAGGAGGTGTGTTTATAGAATGGACATGCTTCAAATTTTTAGTTTGACGTCAAAAATCAGATTTTGAGTTTGCGAAGGAAGAAAAAAAAATGGGATGATTCCGAATCTTATCGCTCCATCTTTATATTTGCATTTACATTTTATCATTCATTTTAAATTTTACTCACATGACACCTGATGGTATACTAGAGCGTGGTAGTGAACAAGCCTCCCCAACATTTTCGCAGCAGCATTTTCTTAGCTGCAAGTTACTTCCCGAGTAGGGCCTCACAAAACCTCGGGGTTGACCCTGATGCCACCAATCATCTCTCAGACCTACTGCACGAAATGGACAGACTGCTGCAGAGAAGGTAGCAGCAGCGGGAAGTTCTCCAACCGAACTGGAGCAAATCTGTGGGGCGGGGTGGATATGCAGTGGCACTTTTATTTCTCCTTTATCAGTGACCCAACGTGAACAATCAGTGTGCTTTTGTTTGTTTGTTTGTGGCTCCAGAAACAACAAAACAAAAGCACAAGTAAGTTGCGCAGAACTCCTAACGAGACCCAAATGTCCAGTTATGTCCAAATCAAGTCTCCGTTAATGCAGAGCAGCCTACAAACCTTGCAAGGACTGATAGATGCCCCAGTAGATGCGCAGGCAGTTCTTCTCCTTCTTCATCCCTCGCTTGCAGCGGCAGTTGTACAGCGGACTCTGCTTGAGCGCCTCCATGGCGCTGCGGCACTCGTCCCTGGCCTCCACGCCGGCCACCAGGCTGAAGTTGCTCTCCTTGCCGCCGGCCACGCACTGCCTCATCGTGCGATACTTGGTGCTGCACGCCTGCTCCCGCAGACACTGCTCGCTGGCGCGCACGCAGTCCAGGCGGGACGCGCCGGCGCGCAGGTTCTCCTCGGCGCAGGTCAGCGCGTCTGGGTGGAAAACATCCACATGTTTAAATAATTCATATATACACACACACACACACATACACATACATATATATATATATATATATATATATATATATATATATACAGTCATCGTTTAAACGGAAGTTTGTTTGGATCTATTTGGATTATTTGAGTTTATTATGTATAAATATATATACATACATTAAAAAAAAATCAGTCCGAACTTTTTTTAAATGTTTTTTTAATTCTTTATCTGCAATAAAACTTACCTAAGAGAGAGAGAAAACACAGCAGCGCCAGGATCATGGTTGCCTTCCTGCGCGCTGATCACCCGACCAGCCTCGGAACGGAGTCAGGAGCGAAATCAGAAGCGACTCAACAGTGGGTTCCTTCCCCGAGTGTTCCCGCTGCCTGGAAATCCATGGGAAGAGAGGCGGCGTGGAGGAAAGATCCCATGCAAACACTAGTAATCCCCTCCGGAAAAATAAAACAAAATTAAATAACTCGAAACCAATTAAACAGAAAGAAGATGACAACAAAAAAAGTGTCCAAGATCGAGATTCTGCGCAGCTTTCTCTCACTTTCTGGTACACGAAACACAACAGCCTTGTTCTTAGTGCGTTAATGCTAGTCTTTTTCTCTTCCTCTCTCCCTTCCGCTGCGGGATGATCCGATCAGCGCCGCGGGACGCGGAATGAGGAGCTGCGGTCAGAAGGCGTGCGTCCTCCCGGAGACCAGCCAGTAGGATGCTGCTGCTGCTGCGTCTGAGCGCACAGCCGGCTGGAGTCCAACACACCCCCCAACCCCACGCACACACACACTCTACCCTGGTGGGGACTTTCCACTGACTTCCATTCATTTATCATCAAATTCTATAACCTAACCCTGACCATGTTAAACCCAACCATGGCTAACCCCTAAATTTAACCCTAGGTCATTCATACCATAGTCATACATGACCTCTGACCCAGAAACAGCATTTGTGACCATGAGGACCAGGCTTAGATAACCACAGGGAGCAGTCGTCCCCACAAAAAAAAAAAGTATTGTTTTCAACAAAAACATATGGAGGAAGAGATTTGCATACACACTTTTAAGATCTTACTCCATAGGAACACACGAGAAACAGTGGATTTCTTCTTTAATGTCAAAATGAACCAACTACTGATGCGTGAGGTCAAAGTGCGCGACCCCCAGGGCCGGTTTATGAGCGATGTGGAGCCACTGGCGCCCTGGACGAGCCTGCAGTAAGCAGTTTGGAATCCAATCCAGTTTGGTTATAAAACACATTTAGAAACGCTAAAGGTTTAACCATGGGATGGCACTTAAGAGAAAAGTTAGTATAGCAATATAAGATAGTAATGAATAAACAATTAATACTGTGTTGAATGGGAAATACAATTGATTTTCGGTGTTCTTACTTTTTTTCTTTTTCATCTATGCCCACTATGCCAGTTACCTTTCTAAAGTATTTTGAATTTGAGATCCGAGTACAACTTAGGCAAGGAAAGGCAAGTTTATTTGTAAAGCACATTTTCTTGTACAAGACAATTCAAAGTGCTTTACATAGGAAAAAAGAGCAGAAAATGAAACAATAAAATCAGCTTCGAATTTAAAAGAAATAAAATAACAATAAAAATAAAATAATAATAGTAATAATATTCTCAGTTGCTATATGCACAGTTAAATAAGGTTGTTTTCAGCCTGGATTTAAACATCACCAGAGTTAAAACCTATCTCATCTCTTCACGAAGACTGTTCCAGATTTTAGGAGCATAAAACTGGAATGAAGCCTCCCCTTGTTTGGTCCTGACTCTGGGCATCAGCAGGAGGCCATTACTTGAGGTTCTCAGAGTCCTGGGTGGTTCATATGGCTCTAACATGTCAGATATGTACTTTGGGACTAAACCATGAAGAGATTTGTACACAAGCAAGGCTGTTTTAAAGTCTATTCTTTGAGTGACAGGAAGCCAGTGCAGAGACTTGAGCACTGGACTAATGTGGTCATATTTCCTGGTTTTGGTCAGAACTCGTGCAGCAGCATTCCGGATGTTCTGAAGCTGTTTTAAGGCCCGTTTAGAAAGCCCAGTGAGCAGGCCGTTACAGTAGTCTAACCTGCTAGAGATAAAAGCATGGATAAGTCTGTCTTGGTCTGGTTTAGAGACTATTCCTTTGATTCTGGCAATGTTTTTAAGATCGTAAAAGGCTGCTGATGTTACTGATTGAATGTGGCTGTTGAAGTTCGGGTCAGAATCCAGTATTACCCCAAGATTTTTGACCTGATGTTTAGGTTCCAGAGAGAGCGTCAGAAGGTAACTGATGACACTTTGTCTTTGTTTCTATGGGCCACAAACAATATTTTCAGTTTTGTCTGAGTTTAACTGGAGGAAGTTGTTCTGCATCCACAGACTGATCTGTTCAATACAGTGACACAATAAATCAACAGGCCCATGTTCTCCTGCTGTCAGCGACACGTAGATCTGAGTGTCATCAGCATAGTTGAACCCATTTAGAGCTATACCAGTGATTCCTACCCAGTCTTTTAACCTCTGTAATAAAATCACATGGTCAACTATATCAAAGGCGGCTGTCAGGTCCAGCAGAACCAGGACAGAGACTTTGTCTAGTTCTGAGTTTTAGATGTCGTTTGTCACCTTGATCAAAGCTGTCTCAGTGCTGTGGTGGGGCCTAAAGCCTGACTGGAAAGCATCAAACACATTGTTAGACAGGAGAAAGTCACTCAGCTGTTGGTATACAACTTTTTCCAGCACTTTTACTAAGAATGGCAGGTTTGATATGGGCCGATAGTTGTTCAGTACTGTGGCATCCAGGCTGCACTTGTTTAGGAGAGGCTTAATGGCAGCAGTTTTCAAGGCCTTTGGGAATATTCCAGTCTGAAGTGAGATGTTGACTAAATGAGCGACTTGTGGCAGCAAACTGCTCAGCACAGACTTTAGGAATCTGGTGGGTAACTCATCCAGGCAGCAAGTAGATGGACTCAGGCTGCAGATGATCTCTTCTACTGTTTTGTCGGAGACAGGTGTGAACTGTGTCAGCTCCATATGTCTAACTGGGGATAGAGGAGCTATGTATGTCCTGGAAACAATTGCATTTTTAATGCCTTGAACTTTGTCATTAAAGAATACTGCAAACTCTTGATATTTGGATGTAGAAATCAGTTCCAAGGGGATCGAGACTGGAAGGTGTCTAAATCTGCTCACTGTAGCAAATAGGACACGAGAGTTGTTTCTGCAGTTTTTCATGATTTCTGAAAAATAGCTCTCTCTGGTTCTACGCAAAGTCTGGTTGAACACACACAACTTTTCTTTGTAGATTTCAAAATTAACCTGGAGCTTTGACTTACGCCATTTCCGTTCGGCTCTCCGGCACTCCCTTTTCTGTGCCCTGACCGCGACCTCTTTTCTCCATGCCTTTTGTGTACTTTTAACCATTTTAACCTTGACAGGAGCAATGGCACCCATAACCTTCAAGACATTTGATGTGTAAGAGTTCAACATACGACATTAGAACATGGAGCATTTTCCAACCTAATCATTTTCAAAAACTGAATCCCTGTGTTGTCATCAATAAGTCTTCCTTGAGTAACTGTAGGGCCAGCTGTTGGCTTAGGTTGAACAGAAAAGTAATAGAAAACATCAAAATGATCAGACAAAGCGAAATCCACAACACCCACATTTAAAATAACAACACCCTTTGAGATAAGCACATCTAGAGTGTGTCCTCTGTTGTGTGTAGGCTTGTTCACATGCTGAGTAGACCAAACATCTCAAGGACAGCAGTGACTTCTTTGCATTGTTTATCTTGGGCTGGATCCATGAGCACATTCAGGTCCCCTGTTATGACCAAACAGTCAAAATCAATGCATACAATTGAAAGTAGTTCAGTAAAATTATCAATAAAACAGTTCCTTGGAGGTTTGTAGATGGTAATACAAAGAATGGAATATTGTTTTGTATCCATTTAGAATGATACATACTCATTACTCATTACTATGACACAAGGCTTTAGATTTTTTATTTTGCTGTATCTATGAAGATACAAAAAGAGGTTTCTGTTTTCAAAGGAATGAAATGTATAAATATATTTATATGTATGTATGTTCGAACGTGTAAGTGTGTGTGTGTGTTTTCTCTGTAGCTTAAAAAGCTTAAAGTGCAGTTTTGTTTATGCTACAAATATGTATGTGTTACTTTACGTGGTCATTTCTTACTATAAGCAAGTATACACCATTTGGAAATATTAGATATTGTTTGTATGTATGATTATGAAACTAAGATTATGAGTGTATTTGTTAGAGGTTGAGTATAAATTTAAATGACTGAATTTGCATGCATGTTTCAATCTGCAGGAGTGTTTATGGGAATAAATGAGTGTGCATTTATTAGTTTAAGAGTGTATTTGATCAGTGTGATCCGTGTGTGTAGAAGAGTAGTATGTTTGCCTTATTTTAAAAAGTCTATTGTGGTTGTCTTAAGTTAAATCTTGTGGAACCTGCTACCTATGGTAATATCCGAATAGTGTTTTGTCACATTCAAATGTAAATGAAAAGTGTGGGGAAGTGAGGCTTCTTTTTAGAAAAACCTAGTAGGATCCATTTAGGTTAAAATAGTGACATGACAAGCTGAAGCATTTATTTATAAATTTATTTATTTAGAATGTCTAATACGTTTACCGGAGTTCAAGTTCATTCTGTTGCCGGGAAACCAGAGACTTTTAAAGTGTTTGATGACATCATGACTTTGTTCTTTGGTCTGTGTGACATCACCACTGACACTGAAGCACTTATTAGGATTCTTTGAGTGTCTGGTTCATTTCTCAAAACCCCCTTGGCGTGAACACATCTCGTGAATCGCTTCTGTTCGTGTAAATTAACACTGTTTTTAGAGAGTAAATAGATACATCAGTCCAATCGTCTCTAAAAACGTTGTGTTGCGAAATAGGAATATTCTTGAACTATGGAATCTGTCCACAGACGTCTTGTGCACATTGTGCCCTCTTTTACTTTTGATGAATTCCCTCTTCTGAAAAGAGACGAACCCAAAAGGGAACAACAGGCGACTCCAAAAAGCATTTTGTCATGTAAGTCTAAGGTAATGACCACCAAAAAAGTTAGATTTGCTACCAATCAGCTCGTCAAAGACCAATACCAAGTGGAAAACATTGCAAGAGAACCGGTCAGACACTCTTGGAGTTACGCTGGTGCTTCAAAGACTCCAGTAACCTCATCAGAGCCAGCACCAATCTCTCATCTGAGGCCAGCGTCTTCCCCAAAACCTGAAGACGCACAGAAGCAGCCACGTTATAAAATTCTTCAAAGAGAGAAACCTGTTGAGAGAAACTGTGATGGTAAAAAAACTGAAGCTATTGTCATGAAGTCACAGTCGGAGCTTCATGACACCTTAAGCCCCAAAGAAGATGAAATCTCTGCTCTTCAACAGAAAAATGGTATGTTGTTAGAACACATGAAACGCCTTAGTGCCAAGCTTCGTAAAATGGAGGCAGAGAACCAGCAGGAACATCAGGAAGACTGGGAGAAAAAGGCCTTAAGAGATGAAGTGAGTAATTTGAAATATATTGTAGAAAAGCAGCAAACCGAACATAAAGACGAGGTTGCTATTCTGCACGATGAGCGGAATAAAATAAACAAAGGCCGCCGAGACGCCATCAAAAAGGCCAACCAGCTAAAATTATCTCTGATTGTAGAGGAAAACAAAGCAAAAGAGACAGAGATCTGTTTAGCAAAGCAGATGGAGGAAACATCTAAACTACAAGCTTCTCTCGACAAAATGGAGAAAGATCTGGAGCAGCAAAGGTGGCAGTGGGAGCCGGAAAAGCTACGTCTTCTCACAAATAACCATGAAACATCTCAAGTGGAGCAGCTTAAAATGCAGTTGGAGTCACAGACAGTTGTACATCAAGATGAGGTTGCTGCTCTGTATAATGAGCTTATTAAGCGGAACAAAGAGTGTCAAGATGCCACCATGAGGGCTGAACAGCTAGAGGAAAAGCTGACTGAGGTCAAAAACAGAGCAGAAGAGGCCGAAGCCTGCTTGGCCCAACAAAATAAGGAAACATCCAGCCTACAGGCTGCTCTTGTCCTAATGGAGAGAACTTTAGAGGACCGGAGACAGCAGTGGGAGCAGGAAAAATCCCATTTCATGACTAACTGGACAGACAGAGGAGAGCTGGAGAACCTGAGGAAACATTTAGAGTTTCAGAAAGCTAAAGCAGAACAGGAAGTAGCTGCTCTACAATCGGACCAACAGAAAACAATGCAACGATTTGAAGATGCTGCAAGAAAAGTCCTTGAACTGGAAATCACTCTTGTTTCTGAGAAGACCAGAACAAGGGAGGCTGATATCTGCCTAGCGGAACAAGTGCTGGAAACATGTAAAATAAAGGCTGATTTGATGAAAATGGAGCATGATATAGAGAACCAAAGACTTCTCTGGGCCAAGGAGAAATCCAGTCTTCTGACAGAGAACCAGAAAACTGTCAGAAATACAGAAGCAGTGATTAAGAATGTTGAGGAGGTTCTGGATAATGAAAGGCAGCAGTGGCAAACAGAGAAGTCTGGACTTCTAGAGACCATTGCAACTACAGAGAAGACTCTGAAAGAGATGGAGGTGGAGAACCAAACAGGAACAGAGAACCTAATGGGCCAAGTGAGAACTCTTCAACAGGAGATGGACAAATTACAAGAAACAAAGTCCAAAAATAAATCTTTAAGAGAAAAGGTTTTAAAGATCTTTAAGAGGTCTAAAAACGCTCCACTTGAGTCTGCAAACTGATCTCTACAAAGCCTCATCCAGGTCTCCCCCAAATCAAACCACCACACTGACAAAAAATACTGACTCGTCTCCAACTCCCCGTCTTTAACCTTAACCCCTTTATCTATTTCCCCCAATGTTACCTTATAACTCCTATCCTTAAGTTTCTACTCTCTCTCTGTAACCCTGACCTAAACCCAACTATGTCACAAAGAACTTGATTCCTCTAGAGCTTTCCTAAAATAACCCGGATTTTTTGTCGCTACCTTTCTACCTGGTGAAACTAGACAAAATTAGAACCCCTTCAAACAATTAAAGCTATGTCACTGCCTGAGACATTGCCCAAAGTACTCTCTCTCTATAATAAATTCCAATTTTTGCGAATAAAAAAGTTTTGTCTCCAAACCAGGGTCTTTTTCTGGGGTAGACTTCTTCTCTGGTAACTGGTTTTTGACCTGGTGGATGGAGTGGGGCTGCACAGCGGCGCAGTGATCAACACTGTCGCTTGCAGGATTACACTTTTCTGCAACAAGTTTGAATATTCTACCTGTGCATGTGTGGTTTCTCTCCGGGTGCTCCGGCTTTCTCCCACTGTACAAAAGAATGCCTTTTAAATTAACTTGTCTCCATAAATTAACTTCAGAGAGTGACTTTGTACCCGCAATGTGGATTTCCCCATCTTCTTGTTTCCTGGTTAGCGACATACGCTAAACCCCCCCTTTTCTTTGAATGTTAGCCCTATTCTAAAAAAAAAACTATTTTATTATTTTATCTATTTTAATATTAGCTCTTGGGTGGAATAGTACCGTGAGTACATAATTTCGTTCCACTTCATGTACCATCATGTTGTTGAAATGACAATAAAGAATCCTTGAATCCTTGAGGATATTTTCCCACAGCATCTGATAAGTTCATAAAACAATACCAGAAAATATATATTGTGAGAATTTGGCTTTGAGGTAGCGAAATACATAGAAGCTTTACCAGCAACTCAAGTGTTTTACTCTTTCTAGGATAAATTGCAGAGAGGAAAATCCTCCCACACGTCTGCACACACTAGAGCACGCTGTGATGGTGTCGCCATCTGTTGGTGATGTCAACATGAAAGCCAGTCTGAGGCGATCATGAAAACCCATGAATGATACTTTTACATGACATCTCGGGTTCATCACTCACTGGGAATTTTACCCTCCTGTTTATAACCATCACGTGACTCTACCTGCAGCGCATTGATTGCCAATATAGTCTATTCAGAAGCTAATCCACTTGCTTAAATTCATGGGAGCTGTCAATGAGGCTCTCCGCCATTAAAGGCTGGGCAGAATCAATCAAGGACGCCCGTGGCCGTAAATCAGCTCTCGCACGTATACGGAGCAGCCAGAGAGCGCGGAGTATGCAGGGATGGGATGGGGAGGCAGCTTATTGTAACTTTCTGGCAAGAATACAGTTAAACACGCGTGTGATCAGATACAGATGAATGAATGCTGCAGTCGCTTTCCACACAGACTTTTTGGCTTTGTTAAACGGGTACGCCTGAGGCCTGCCGCAACAACCTTTACACTCGGGAACGTGACAGGAAAAAGACAACAGCAAGCTGGAACAAATGAGCGACAGGCGCCGGCTGCTGTGTGTGGGATAATTGTCTGCTCACAATTTGATGACTCGGCTGTTTCGGAGACTCTGAAGGAAACCTTGCCAGTTGGTGCGAGTGTCAGTCTGGTGATATATGAAAAGCCTCAATCAATGGGTGATATTAATTTTGCAAATGAATGTCAGAATGATGTAGTCCTGGAGTCAGCTGACATCTCATGCTGTAAATATGCTTCGTGGCACCGGATCAGAAGCCGGCTCTGTCTTAGCAGGAGAAAATTGGTCAAAGTCTGGTACTGTGTGAATTACATATGCGGAGCGACACAATGGATGACTTTACAGAAAGCTGACGGTGCCATTAAAGCACTTCATAAAGTCAAACAGGCAACCTAAATGGGGATTGATCAGCATTGGTGTAAAACCAATTTCTAATTTCGCAATCAGTTAAGCCTACAAAAAATGTTTCTATGGGGTTTTGAGTTATCAATCCCAGCAAATTTGATTAAAACAGCAAATGTGCAACGACACAGAAAATGATTTAGACACAGCATGTCATGACGCTCAAATCCGCTGAATAAAGTCCTTTTTTTCCCCCACAGTAGTGTTAAATGAGACCGCCATCAGAGAACTGTGTGAGCGGTTTACCACCCTAAAACGCAGAAGAAGAACAGAGACATCCAATGGCAGCACAATGTTTACAGAAGTAACAATGGATCCGTCTTAAAATTGTTGTGCAATGGAATCCGACCGCGTCGTAACAAAATCAGAACGAGAGGAAGGATACTGAGGAAAAAACAGAAGAGGGAAAGCAGCTTGTTTTATTCAGTGCTTATGTCTTCTTCTGGCTCAGAAACATAAAGCTTGTCTGATGTCCATAATGTAAAAGTGTGACATGGCAGTTCACAAATCAGAGGGAGTAAAAAGATTGGAATCGGGCCGTTCAGACTTCCGTGATTGAGCTGCCGCGTGAACGCAGCCTGTAGCTGTGTTTCCATCAACGTTTTTTTCGAGCACATTCTGAAGTATCACATTATAAAAAGTCAAGGTAAACACCAA
This sequence comes from Orestias chungarensis, assembly GCA_032876305.1. Taxonomy (NCBI): domain Eukaryota; kingdom Metazoa; phylum Chordata; class Actinopteri; order Cyprinodontiformes; family Cyprinodontidae; genus Orestias; species Orestias chungarensis. The sequence continues at coordinate 117,608 of JAVLVB010000624.1, read as the reverse complement.
CATTTAAAACTACTTTAGAAATTCCATAACAACGAACAAAAAATAAGGTTTTGAAGGCTGTTTATGTTATTTCTGGCTTGCAATATTGTAGAAGTTTGTTTCAAATTTGTATGGAAATCTGGATTGTGTCTTCATATTTTATTAAAATCAAAACCTTAACTGTATGTGATATGTTTTAATTGAGTGGCCAACTCAAGGAAGCATATAATTGTGAAATCTTATGAAATATATATTTTACAGTACATGAATGTGTGTTAAGCTCCCTTTACTATGATACCACTCTTATTTTGGGTAATCTGGAAGGTTCAAACAAACTTTCCCCTTATTAAGGAATCTTTGGAGGAAATACAGAAGATTGGTTAATGTGCGGGAAAGATTGTATGTGTAGAAGAAGATAAAATACATAGACAAAGAATGAAGATTCTGACAAAACTATTATCGAGGGATAAAGAGCAAAGCATGTTCATGTGTAAGTGTGGCCCAGTCAAAGTCCTGTCCCAATCCAGGTGAGACTACAAAACTGACAAAGTCTGACAGAGTTTGTTCAAATGTTAAAGGGAAATGGCCAACAGAGACCCATCGTATAAGACATGCAGCTGCAACCTCAGCATAATGTGGTTCTACATGGAACCAAGGGGTTTCAGATTTAAACTGAAATGATTTTCCTTTCACTTCAAATGTATGCAGTACTTTATACTGTCCCAATATAACACAATACATCTCTTTTCTTTTCAAAGTTGTCAAAAACATTCAGTATTAATCAGAGATTTAGTCTCAGAGACATTTGAAGTGTTGCCAGCCAGCTGCGCCTGACGGGAGGACCAGAGTGAAACAGCCGTTTTTAGCTCTGACTTGCTTTCCATTACAGCTTTGATATAGTTGTTAAAATTAGATTCAAATGATAATATAATTTCAAGTATGAGTTTGGAAACGCTTTTCCAACAGATTCTGCAGACTGAACATGAGCTGACAGAGCAAACACAGAAACTCAAAGATGGTGAGCTATGACCCGTTAGCTAACTAGCTCGTTCGGCTAAAGCTAACTAGCTCGTTCGGCTAAAGCTAACAAGCTCGTTCGGCTAAAGCTAACTAGCTCGTTCGGCTAAAGCTAACTAGCTCGTTCGGCTAAAGCTAACAAGCTCGTTCGGCTAAAGCTAACTAGCTCGTTCGGCTAAAGCTAACTAGCTCGTTCGGCTAAAGCTAACAGCTGGACATTTTGGGTAGCAACTGTTTTTTTTTCGCAAGCTAGTAACTGTAATTTTGTTTTTTTCCAGTAAAAGTTGAAATTATCAGATGCAATGAAAAGATTAAGAGTGAAACCGAAAAATATAAGCTGAGGTATGAAGAACTTGAGAAAAAGGTAAGAAGTGGAGGTTGTTTTACCTTTTCCATGCATTACATGAAACTCCAGTAGTTAAACAGCCTTTAACATTTAAAGTACTTTGACATTATTTAACTGATACTTCAGTGATAAAAAAAAAACAAAAAAAAAACGATTTAAAGGGTTGACATGGCAACCAGTACTGCTCCTGATTATCATGGATTGCAGGTGTGTGATTAGGTGCACCTGCAGATGATCCCTCAGCAAAAGCAGCAGCTAACCTGGAACTTCTCTAAGTGGAATCTGGATCAACAGTTAATGCAAAAATCACAAAAACAATTCCCTGACAAAATTGTTTAATATATTTTATATCCCGTCACCAGATTGGTCATTTGAAGGGTTATCTGTAATTACGGTTAAAAATATCTTAAACGTAATTTTTTGTGGCCCATAGAGTTGCCCGTTGCTGATATGATTTGTTCCTATACAGTTACATATACACATTTAAGCTAACTAAATCTGGTGTTTTTGAACTAGACAGAGTAATTTAGGACATCAGTAATGTCATTCTGACTAGTCAGAATGGTAATTGAAAGTATCTGAAACACAAAAGCCATCAATATAATAATTTATATCTATTTTAAGACATCTCTTGGTCATTTAGAGATATCCTAAAACGAATTTTGACCAGTGAAACCTCCTGGTCTAGATACTTCATGTTAATTTTGCTCTCGAGAAATCTGCATTGTGTTGATATGCATCTCATATTTCGTTTAAGACATCACTAATATTGATGTTTTTTAGGATATCTTTAATAGAAATTATGATTAGTCATAACAAATGTACCTTAGGACTAGTCATAATTTAAAAGGTATGTTTCAGATAGTCAGCAAATTATTGTACAACGAACAAGAAAAGTAACTGAAATAGGTATTTTGTTTTCTCAAAATATAGATATCACATATTTCTAGTGATTAATTAATTTCAGATGATCTGGATCGTTGGTATGCTGAAGATGTTTTTATGTTATAATAGCTTGAAATGAATTTCAGTGTATCAAGTTGTAAAACAATGGTCAGTTATTACGCTGCCAGATGGTAGTTGTAATTGGTTCATTGTTCTCTATATATTTAGCAATTTATTTGAAATTTTAAAAAACGAAAGCAAGTTATAAGGAGCTATTGCTGACTCGGAAAGACGTGGTAATGGTATTTAGCAGAGGAGGGATAAAGTGCTACATATTGGCAATGCTGATGAGCTGATTTTCTCCTTTTGATTTAAAACTGTCAATTCCCGCCATTTGTTTAATCAGCAATCGATTGGGAGCGCCGCTCCAAAATCAATGCCTAATTTCCACCGGATAACATTAGTAAACCCCTCTCAGCATGTGTGAGATATGATGTTATAGGCGGACACCATTGACCCCCCGCAGAAATATGGCCAAACCTGTACAGTTAAACGAAGAGCACCGGTCGGAAGACCACGTTGGGTTGAATTAAAACAGGAAGCCGAAAGTAGAGAAACAGCATTATAGAATAGAAGAAAGAGAATATAGAAAGTGTTCGCATCTCTCCAGTATGCATGCTGTGTTTGCTTTACTGTGTTTACAGCTCTGGCCGTTTGACAGGTTTTTGAAAGCTGCAATTACACTGTTTAGAAAACTTAGATGCTGACTTTGCTTCCTGGAAACAGTCTGTGCTTTTTTTAGTTGTGATTGAGAGCCAGAAAACTGTATATATGTGTATATATATATATATATATATATATATATATATATATATATATATATATATTTATCTTTATCTTTATCTGGCTTGGAGACGCAGGGTTAGATTTAGTAATTCTGACAACAACAAAAAAAGCTTGGTCTCATTTATCTTCAAACATTAAAGGGAAAAGTTTGGCCGTGACAGCCGTCCGCTCTATCCAGTCATCTGTCTGTTATATCTCTGATGCCTTTAAACACATGTCTGTCAGATAGTGTATCCTGACCCTGCTATCATCTGTTTGATCTCCAGGCGGAGCAGTTGTCTACAATGACTCTCCGCTGTGATATGATGAGGAAATGTGAAGACCTGGCGTTGAAGCAGATCGAGGAGCAGCTCGGTCGGCAGAGACACCTCAGGGATCATCTGGTGGGTTCAAAGCCTGAATAAACACCTCCCAACCATTCTGGCTTTCCTCTTATGCGATCATTTAGCTCATGAACACGCTGCTCCTTTAGTTTCCGGACAGTTGCTGTCAAAGTGCGGGCGCATATTTTAACACACCTCGATATTGTAGCTCTAAGATGAAATTTATCACAATCAGATAAATCTCAGATCAACATTCTTGTCAAAGAATGTCTCTTGATCTATATTTGGATGATCTATATTTCAACCAAATCAGTCCCGTTAATATCAGTGTAATACAAATTCACAACCAAGCTCAAATATAGTTGAATTCAGATGATGGTACGGTAAAAAAAGTTATGTGAGGTTAGCTACTGATGTTTCTGGAATTCTTTATCATGGACACTCAAAGAATAAAAACAACCTTTAAAAGGAATAAACCTGAAGCCGACCCTTTAGCAGCATACGTAACTACAGACGTACTTTAGAATAACCGAAGCTACTGTACATCAAAGATCAACCTTACAGACTAAAAACATGAGAGCTACTCCCACTGAAGAGGAACCTGATAATCGGTGCCTGCTTGTTATAATGGCTGCTTTTCATTAGATCGGCATTTGAACTACATGATTGAGGAGGTCAGCTTTATTGAGACAAAGATCCTGTTTTATTAAACTAATCTGACAAACCTATTAGAAACGCCAGCCTTCAGTCTTTTGCTGTAAACCATTGCAGGATACTGACTTTAAAAAAAGTGAAATTAAATATGGTCAGAAGATATAGATCAGAGATGTCCCAAGATTTTACAATGAACACAGCAAAACCAGAAACCAGGTTTTATTGAAATGAACAAAATAGTCAGATTTTTGTTGAAAGGTAATCTGTGAAATATTTTAAAACATGAAGGAAGGTGTCCCACGATTGCTTGATTATGAGACGGGTTTGTGAGTTTTGAGAAGAAAAGGGGGACATGAGTCAGTGTTAGTTCTGAATCCTCTGCATTAATCTGTTTATGAGTAAATGTAGCTTCAGGATTTTGGTTAAGACTGCTACGAAACTAACCTTGAATAACACATTAAAGTGTGTACATGCAAGCCTGCTGAAAAAAATAAAATAATAATATTAATTCAATGTTTTTATGTGGGTTCCAAATATTCTCATGAAATTAACATGTGGTTTTCATTCTGCATGTTACGCTTTTTTTTTGTTTTTTTTTCCATGTGTTCTATCGTCAATTCATAAGTGATCAATAATTTCAAGAGTCATACATCAAATGTGTGTCCCATGTGGAAATATGTGGAAACCATGTAATTATAGGGCTTTACAAGTCGACTGGGTTGCAGGTCAGATTTGCTTTATGCTTCAATTGAGGATCACACAAAACCTTATCAACTCTGTTGTTGTTTACTCAAATTTACAGTTTATTTCATGAACTGTAGACAAGAAGTGAGGAATTTTTACAGTTGTTTAATTGGCTAAATGTTGTCTTTGTGTCTAATCTTGCAGGATTAAATAATAGATTCTTAGAGCTTTTAATTTTAACGGAGAGCAAAGTTGAGTTTCTGCTTCTGAAGCAGCTGTCGCTTCCTTATCCTTGGAAGAACTAGAAGCGATTGTGCTTTCTTTTCCTCTGCAGGCCAAGATGAAGGAGGAGTCTAAAGAAGAAGAGCAACAGTTCCTGCAGGAGATCGCAAGGTTCAACAATGACTTCAGTCTTCTGGGGAACAGAGCAGCTGCTTTCAAGAACCAATCCCACACTGAGCTCCTGGCCCTGCAGCGGGAGGCGGAAGCTTTGCACAAAGGTCGTTAAATATGGTTTAACCTGGTTTCATGATGATGATGATGATACTCTTAGATGAAAAGTTTTGTCTTGATGAAACTCTTCGGCCAGAATAGAAGCTAAGAGCCACCAACACACTTTCAGTACCTTCTAAGATCATTTAGTTATGAATCCCGAAACGTTCAAGCACATCTCAGCATCGGCTTGTGTCTCTCTCTCTGTCTCTCTCTCTCTCTGTCTCTCTCTCTATCTCTGGTATCAGAAATATATGAGATGAGAAGCGGGAACAGCCACATGAGCTCCACTCTGGAGGAGAAGAGGCAGCAGCTGCTGGAACTCCAGGACCTGGAGAACTCACAGAGAGGTTGAGTCGTTACCAACACATCAGTTAGCGTTTCCTAACCAACACGTTATTACGTCCAACTACGTCATTTGATTGGATAAACTTTCCTAAAACTGTGTGACATAAACAGGTTTTCCTATTGTACTGCCAAGATGATTGTGATCATACTATTGTTAGCCTGTTTCTGGGTTTATGAGACCGCAGTGAATTGGCTATTTTAACGACAAATATAGAATAACTTTCTTGTTTTACACACAGCATATGTAAATGATGCACTAAAGCTAACTTACAGCTGTTCTATTACATGAAACACAAGAACACCCGTCAGACATCATTAGAGGGGTTTAAGATCTCCAAGACTTGGAATTTGTAACATTTTTTTAATGCACAACAAGTGTATTAAGTAGAAACATAGTTTTCAAAGCCTTCATCTGTTTAAATCCATGTTCATTTATAATAAAGCCCTTTTGCTCCTGCACCCTAAATAAAAGGCAGTGCTACCAGCTGTCCACTGAATAAGGAAATAGTCTCCTGCGTGTAATTTAATCTCAGTAAAAATGCAGTTATTATACTGTGTAGCCTTATGAAAAGGTCAAGGATGAAGCTGTTAGTGGATTTTAGAACCAGACTCAGTTTATAAAACAATATCCCAAACTTTAAAACATCTCAACAATAGCTTGGTGGGTGTAAACCTGGGCAAACAGGGAGCTGGGCAAGAGCAAATAAAAAGTTAGATTGACAAAATATGGCTTATATATTTACATAACAACCTTCAATAGAAGATGTGATCTTTCAAAGATTTTCCCTCTCCTTAAAGTGACCGACCTAATTCAACAGAGACTACTCCACCACCTTTTATGTGGGTGGTACATTCATGGCGTTGCTTAAGGTCTTGGAGCATTTAAGGTCATCTATAACGTAGTATGAGCAGATTGAAAAAGCACAAAATATGAACATTGTTTGGTTCTGAAATCCAGAATATGTCTAAGAACAAAGCCAGTTGTAACTAAGTTAAAGATCCCTGTAGTAACTCGCTGGATGAATTTCCATCCATTTGCTTTTATTAGTTTATGGGGCAGATCTGACACATCCAATATGGCCGACCAAAACGTGTATTTATTATGCCGGGTGGGGTGGGGTTAGTGTCTGTCAAAAGTAAGAAAATAATAAATGATTTCAAATTTCTGCAAAACAAATGCGGATATGCATAATTCTGTGATTTCTGCACTTTGACTCGATTTATGCTGTTTTTCTGGAGGGACTGTAAGGAAAGTTAACCCCAAGTCTAATTCGGCTTCCAACACATCATCTTCCTTCCTTCCTTCCTTCCTTCCTTCCTTCCTTCCTTCCTTCCTTCCTTCCTTCCTTCCTTCCTTCCTTCCTTCCTTCCTTCCTTCCTTCCTTCCTTCCTTCCTTCCTTCCCTTCCTTCCTTCCTTCCTTCCTTCCTTCCTTCCTTCCTTCCTTCCTTCCTTCCTTCCTTCCTTCCTTCCTTCCTTCCTTCCTTCCTTCCTTCCTTCCTTCCTTCCTTACTTCCTTACTTCCTTCCCTGCCTGCCTCCCTCCCTCATGATCTGACTCTTGAGAGACTTTGTGCTCTGGAAACTAGTTCATCTGAAGTTAAACAACATTCTCAGAAAGTAATTGGATTAAAGTGGATTAAGTTACACCAGATCAGTTTAGTCCTGGTATTGTTTAAGCCCTGACTGTTAAAATCGTCTTCCATGTTTAAAACCGGAAACTCAACATGACAGTAAGTATCTACTCAAGGAGGCTGAATTTAAACGTGTGCCACAATTTCCGTATTTGACGTTTTATTTGCAATTGCAACACGACAATACTGTAGGGGCTAAAATACTTCTTAGCACTAACCATTTAAGTAATTTCCCTGCGGGGATGAATAAAGTACTTCTATACTATTCTATTCCATGGAGAAGGGAGAACACCTGACGTATGTACGTAATCATCTCAGCCAACTCAGAAACTGTAATTCTTTGAGAGGAAAAGATTTAATACTTGATTCATTTCTTCTGACTGCAGACCTGGAACAGCGGTTGAAGGAGGCTCAAGCGACGACCGAATCTCTGAGATCTGAGAGCCGGTCCGTCAGTCAGAAGCACCGCACTGACAGCACCTGTCTCAGGTGAGTGTATGAGGCAGTACAAACTCATTTTATAAAAAAAATAATAATAATTAATTGGAAAATGAGGCATGAGGTGGTTTTAGATCCATCAAATGTTATTTTTTTCTCTCGCTGAGCAGCTTTGAAAGGTAATTAGTTAAAGATTCAGAGTGCTTTTGAAGGCTGTCACAATACATAAGAAAAAGCCAGAGTCTGTGGTTCAGATAGAGATTTGCCTCAGTGGGAGCAAGAATGGCTGCTGTCACTCCGACCCTTTAAAAGACCCTCTGCAGACGGAAGCACAAAACATCCCAGCAGCCTCCATGCCTCATACATAAAAGGTGTCATCTAAAAGCAGCAGGTTGAAAGCGTGAGGCGAAATTCGCTGAAAGGACCAGTCAGAGCTCGTGCTTTGGCCGGTGTTCAATCCTGGAAGTGTAAATAACAGCATTAGGATATGTGGCTTAATTAAGGCTTTGATCCGCATCGATGATGTGTTTCATTTAGCTTACAAGCGGAGGGGAGACGGATGTGAGCTGGGCGTGATTGAGAAGGTAGTTCGATCTGAACCTGGACGCTGAAATGGCAAAGAAATACAGGCTGGCTTTAACGGAGTAAAACGTTAGGCGGACAAAAATCTAAAACCTGTTTGACGGCTTTAAAAAAATAAAAAATAAAGTCGTGGTTTTGTTTTATATGCTGCAAGTCAACAAAACTTCAATAAGGATAAAATGTTTCTTGGCAGATTTTATGGATTTAAATATTGAATTTGAATCTTTAGCAAAAGTCAGCTGTAAAATTCTTCCTCCTTTTTTCTTTCCTTTCTCCTTTCCTCAAATACTTCCCTGTTTTACTTCCTTTGTTCTTTATGTTCTGCTTTTCTTCTTTCTTCTTAATATTTAAACCTTTGCTTCTTTTTTACCTTCTCTCCTCCTTCCTACCCAATTCCTTCCTTCCTTCCTTCCTTCCTTCGTTCCTTCCCTACTTCCTTCCTTCCTTCCTTCCTTCCTTCCTTACTTACTTATTTACTTACTTACTTACTTACTTACTTACTTACTTACCTACTTACTTACTTACTTACTTACTTACTTACTTACTTACCTACTTACTTACCTACTTACTTACTTACTTACTTACTTACTTACTTACTTACGTACTTACCTACTTACTTACCTACTTACTTACTTACTTACTTACTTACTTACTTACTTACTTACTTACTTACCTACTTACTTACTTACTTACGTACTTACTTACCTACTTACTTACTTACTTACCTACTTACTTACCTACTTACTTACCTACTTACTTAGGTACTTACTTACTTACTTACTTACCTACTTACCTACTTACTTACCTACTTACTTACTTACTTACCTACTTACTTACTTACTTACTTACCTACTTACTTACCTACTTACTTACTTACTTACTTACTTACTTACCTACTTACTTACCTACTTACTTACCTACTTACTTACTTACTTACCTACTTACTTACCTACTTACTTACTTACTTACGTACTTACCTACTTACGTACTTACTTACCCACTTACTTACCTACTTACTTACGTACTTACCTACCTACTTACTTACCTACTTACTTAGGTACTTACTTACTTACTTACTTACGTACTTACTTTTCCATTTTTTCACGCCTTTTTTCTTTCTCTTCTGATTTTCTGCCATATCTCTTCTTTTTGTCGTTCGTTTTTCCTTGTTTGTCTTGTTTCTTCACATTCATCCTTTTTTCTTCTAGAAGTCCTTTAGTTCTTTGTGTTTATTTTTTTCTTCCCTCCTCCTGTTTGTCTTGTCTAGTTTCTACTTCTCCACGTCCCGTTGTAGAAATATGTGCAATAAATTGCTGTAGGACTTTGAAACGAGTAGAAATGATTAAAAAATCTGTTAAGTTCAGTCTGGTAAGGTCTTTTTCTTTTTCTGGACTTTTTAAACCACGTCTACGCTGGAGTCCATTGGGTCTCCTTGCTGACTGTTGGGTGTAACATTGTTTTTTACTCAGAGTGCCGCCTGCTCCTTCCATAAATCCATCATGTGTGTAGCATGTCCTCTCCATCCATCAGCCTCATTAAACATACTCGGCGCATCGTTACATGTGGGCTTATTTGCCTTAAGGAAATGCTGAGGATGGGCCTTTCTGTGGGTGGGATTCACTCCTGTGATCATGCATCCTGAAGCGGGACTATCAATCCTTCCCTCAGCCACTGGAAAGTCTCTTTAAAACACATATATAACCCTCTGCTTATTGATTGCGGGAAATTGAATGCATGTCAGTTTGAATGAGAGCTACCGTCGTTTAAAACGTGTTCAGTGAGCAGAACGGGACGGCTGCCACCGTAGATCGTTCACCATCGGAGGATGGAGGCATCTTGTCTTCCTGCGTAAGATTGATGGTTCATCAAGGTTTTATTAGTGGAATATTATTATAAAACATATTTAAAACGTCATTTAAAACGAAAGGAAGAACCAGCATCATGTGTTTTATTGCACTGCTTAAAACAGTAAATATTTCGCACTTAAATAAAACTACTTATTTCTAAGTTGCACAGAGACATACAGTATAAAGCTTTGAACAGCATTTGCTGCTTTTCACACGGCGAGCAATGCAATTGAAGTGCAGCGGCTTTATTGTTTCATTAACTTCCAATAAAAGCAGAAAGCGGTGGCTGGTGTTCGTCTCGCAAGCGGCTCAGATCCCTCTCACACCTGCAGGGAAGCGTCAAGAGCAGCGGATCAAAGTCCAGCGCTTACTCTCCAGATAAAAAAGGAGACTGCTTTAAACAAAAATAAATAAATAAAAGAGGTTGCTGATTGTTTCAGTGTGGAGCAGGGATCGTTTTTTATTAAACACATATTATTTCGCAATATGATATATTTGTGAGGTGTTATGCACTCCTAATATTCAGTCACTCTTAAAGTCTTATAGTAATGGTATTTGTGCGGTAAAATGACCATTTCAGAGACCTTTACTTTTAATATGTACTATAGGCTCTATAACTAGATTGAAAAACAAATATTTTAGTGGAGAAACCTACTTGCGATTTAAAAAAGTCATTTTTAAAGAGTAATGGATACGTTTTGTAGGAAAGCCAAGACGTCTTCCGCAGGCGCAGAAGCTTCTCTTGGGTCCTCGTGTACAAAATATAGCTCAGAAATTAGAAAGTTGGACCAAGTTCAGTGTTTTCTTTGCAAAAAAGGTGAAACTCATCTGTTATACAATGACATGATTTCATCGTGGTTTATACCGAATAAAAACCAAAAATCCTGTATCTTTGAAAATTAGAATATAAAATAAGACCAATCCAAGAAATGGATGTTTTAAGCGCAGACGTGAAGCTTCAGAAAAAACTTTAACAGAAGCCCAGATTGCTTTGATACTCATATGTTGCTGGAAAGTTAATGTAGCATCCCTGTACAGCTTGTCAGCAGATGGAAGCATGAAGACGCATTTTTACATCCATAGGTGATGCGAATGTCATGCCAACTTTGAAAATGTAGCAATAAAAAGAACGGTGTAAATCTGAACTGAAACATTTTGTTTTATAAACACCAACATGAATAAACAGCATTTATGTCAAACCAAATTATTATACATTTATTTTAACATGACATTCAGAGATACAGAATCTGCTTAATAGGGATCTTCTATCTCTCAAATCAGCCTGAGAAGGGAGCTGGAGATGCAGAAAGATGAAGACCTTGAAGAACTCAGAAGGGCCCTCAGCTCAGAAGTGCATGTCCTCCAGTCGGTGAGTGGCTTTGTTATTAACCGTTTTTTCAATTTTGGGCCAGTGAAGAGAACTGCTGTGCTACAACAAGCGTCCACATAGCAAGGATGAGACATAACGAGTCGAGAGATTGAAGTGGCTCACAGGGGCTTTCGTTTCTAAACATTACAACATTAAAAACAAAGGAAGCATCATTCTGGATTTTGATGACATATTTTGTTTTTTCTTTAATCTGCAGAGGCTAAAGTGAAACCAGGAGGAACGTTAGCTATTTTGGATGAATAATAAAACATGACTGGTTCTCACAGATTTAATGTAATTTCTAGTTCTTGATTGTTCTTTTATATTTGTTTTTTTGTTGTTTTGTTTTGTTTTGTTCTAAGCAGTTTTAGGAGCATGAAAGACAAAAAGATGTTAAATGAAGAAAAGATGTAAGATGAACTCAAAACAGCAAACTAGAGGAAGGATTTTTTTTTAAAAGTTGACACTGCTCTCTAGTGTATGGGGAGTGTTGTTACAGTCACTTTAGTTAAATCAAGGTTAAAAGCTGCTGGCATGAATTGATATGGTCGTTTTACATTACCTGAAGCGCTGCAGGCATTATTTTGAACTTAAAAAGGATTAAAAGTGTTCAATCTGTTCATGTGCGAGTGTGTTTGTGTTTATTTCACTACCAGAGCCACACGTGTCCTTTACTCTCTCAGGGATGAGTTCAGTTTTGTGGACAAAATGTCGACCAAATACCTGCACCTTTGTGTGGATGTAAAAACATTTCTTACCGCGGACAGAAGCGACAGTTTGGAATGGAGAAAGAAAGATAACCTAAAGCTTTTGCAACGGCCTCGACTTCAACCTTTCCAAAGGTTTATGACTAATGTTTAAAAAGCTGAGGCCTTGCCAGGAAAGCAATCAGATTAAGTGGACTTTATCATTTCTGCCAAGAACGCTGATCAAAGATCCAGTCAGAATTGTCCACAAAAGGTTGATAAAGGCTGCAACAAATATGTGAACCCTATTCACCTCATTTAACACTTATCTAGATTTCAAAAACGAGCCTGTGAATATTTTTGAAGACAATACCTATTTAAAATGTAAAATGTAAAATACATACTTCTATGGATCTACTAAACAATGAGGTATACTATATGAGTTTAAACTAAATTTGTAGTTAGGTTTATCTTTAGGTGAGCTACACTATTATGGTTGTGTCACATATTTATGGAAAGTAGTCAGCAGATTTAATTATACATTTAAAAAAAAAAAATTTTTTTGCCACTTAATATAAGTTTACCGATCCTTTTTGTTCTAAAATCTAAAAATATAAGAATTAAAAAAATATTTAGCTTTTGTAGCAGATGAATTGATAAGGCTGCTGATTCGGGAGCTACAGTGTTAAGGAATTCATCCCAATGATGGCCGGACTTCTGATTGGCTCAAAAGGACTTTAACTTCCTGTCACCGTCTCCCGAAATCTGTCATCACGAGTAAATAAACTGAAACTCCCACAGAACTCCGATTTCCCATCTGGAAAGTTGGAAAATTGTTCTTTGGGTGGACTTTCGGAACCCAACATGGCCGCTCCTCTTGTTTACAAAGTGCAGAAAAGCAACAGATACCGTCCATGTCCCTTTTTCTTTGCTACAGAGCTCCATGGTCGTGTAGATTGTATCTGTGTTAAGGAGAGAATGAGTGAAACGCATGAAAAAGAAAAGGTATATGCAGTCACTTTAGCTGTTTTGTTGGCTCATATTTAACAAAGAGAAACATTGCCCGGTTTACCATGACGTAAGATGTGTGACATTCCAATTTGAAAGCATGAATTACTCTGTGTGCAGATTGTTCATCCTGTAACTGATGATTAGTTGCTCCGTCAGCAGACACCCGAGGGTCATCGTTTGGGTCACTGTCTCGCTGATTGGAGTGACTCCTAATAGAATGTCAATAGCCGCCTAATGAGATCCCGCCGTCTCATTTTGGCTGTTTAACCTTGACCTGGGCGAAGCGTGTCTGAGCGCGTTTACCCAAAGACAGAGCAGACGGACCGGGGGACTGGCCGGTTCATTTGGTAGAGTGGTTAACCTCGTTTAATGGGCTGCATTTATAAATAGAGAGAGACTGTCAGGACAATGTAGTCGGACGGGAAGCCGTGGAGAAGCTTTTATGGATCTGCTCATCGTTTAATGCAAATGAGAAATCGTCTGTTCCTGCCTGAGGAATCTTTAATGTCTCCGTTAAGGAAGCGAAGAAACATCCAGAAGTTTATTTGCACAAAGAGAATCTGATTAGTTTTTGTTCCTTTCACCTCTTAATGTCTTTAGTGAGAGAAAAGTAGAATTTTAGTGTTTTACTTATTGATAATAATTAATAATAGTAATATAACCGTTGCATGTCGTTTTAGTGGTAGTAATGCAGTTCTATAACAAAAACAAAAAGGAGATAGAAGTGCAACAGTTATTTATACCACTTATAAAAGCAGTGAGAGTTAAATTAGCATCTTTAGCTTCGATAGTTTATTTGGTTTTTATTAGTATTTCTTTTCATTATGTGTTATAACCTCAACCTGCCACAAGACTAGAGATGGAAACTGAGCCCTGTAATGCTATCTTATGTATTTAATCCCTCATTAATATGTAATATAAAAATAACAAGAATAACAAAAAGAAAAAACCAATGTGACACATATCAAGATGAGTTCCTTGTAAAGTGCCTTGAGACAACACGTGTTGTAAGATGATGCTATACAAATGAACGGATACTTGACATGAAAGGCGTAAACATATAAAACAGAATAAATGTTATTATTATTTTGCACTTTGGCGATTTCGTTTGGGAGCAATCCACTGACACCACAACACAGTGATCTGGGATTTCCGGCTGTGCGTGGGTATTTCAGCTGCATTGTAAACATCTCCATGGTTGGGTTTCATTGAGCACGGTTGGTTCTGGTTGTGACGGCCTTTAAAATAAATAAATAAGCGGATGCTCTTTCCTAAAATCTAAACCGTGGCTTCTAGGAGAGATAAAAAGTTCTGTTGTTGATCGTCTGTGTCAGCCTCCATGGTGGCTCATAGATCTTTTCTAAAGTTCCATGAAAACGTTGAAGTTTCGATTTCCTGGCTTTGATCTCGTCTCTTGAGCAAATTTAAAGTGTGTGGGGGGGGGGGCAGACTCACTATTGTACAGAGCCAATCTGTCCCCTTCTACGTACTGGCTGTTCTGTTTGTAAGTTTTTAAACCAAAACTCAAACTTCAGTTTACAATGTTACAATTTTTAAGATTTCTGTTGTCGTTTAATCATATTTGTATCTCAATAAAAACCGGAAATGGCTTCATAACCCTGGCAGATAAATTGGGTTATTTAAGCCCCATTGCTAGTTTTTAGATTAAAGGTCAAAGCTCGGAAATATCTAGTAAGGAGCGTAGCCTACGTTGTTATTTTTTGCTATTTAAAAGAATAGAAACTCACTACTATGGCAACCAACAAGAAGTCGGCACAAACACAACATTTACTGTGCAGAGGATCTTTAAATAAGATATGTCGGCCAAAAAGCAGAGAATCTTAAAATGTCTTTAAAACGAAATTCAATTAAAAGTAATTCCATTTCAAAATTGGCTTTATTTTTTTTCTTTTAAAATAAAAACCAAATTTTACTTACCAAATGTCAGTAAGTTAATTGATAAGTCTTATGACATTGTTTCTTTTTTCTTTTTAATAATTGGTTGGTGGACAGCATTTAACCCATTGCTCTAATCTGAATGTGGCCCTTTTTAAATGTGCTTGGACGTTATAAAATCAATATATATGATTCCTTATATAGAGTATTGTTACAATCAAGCTTTTTGAAAATAATTCTGTAAAAGTTATTAATCTCAGTGTTTTTATTTACCTGTTCTTGAATTTCCCGTTTTGTTTATCCTCACACCTGTTGCATACGACACCAAACGTAGCGATTAAACTATGACTGACTGGAATCAGGCAAAACAGGGAGAATAACATGTTTTTGTTTGCCCTAAACTTTGGTCTTTAAGCTGTAACTACAATAATTCAGTTTGTGTATTGCATTATATTTACCTGTCTTTTATTGCCTCACAGCCAAACTTTTTCTGGGCTGTAAGACACACTGAACAGTCCCACAAGTCTCTTCCTCCTCCTGCCTTTCAGCTGCTGCTTCTGGAGCATTTCAGTCACATTCCTCATGTTAGTCAGGATTTCAGCTGCCAGCTCTGAAGTCCTTTTTGCTGCCATCTTCTGGTTAAAAGGAAACACAGCACTTTGCTTTCACCCCCAACATGGACTCTTTGGCTGCGAGGTGCAAGCTACTGTAAAAATGCCTTCATTTTTTTTTATTTTTGTAACCCACAACAGATAACATTTTTATGCATTATTGGTCAAACCTAAATATATATATATTTTTTATATTTAAAGTCATAAATACTTAAACTCACCTCCCAGATAGAACAGCCAGGTGAATTGTACGTAGTCAGTCTGCAGGGAAAGCGTTTACACAATCCACCCAATATAGAGCTTTCTTTCTACCCAGGTTGGAAGTCACTGGACTGTGAGAATTTTGAAGAAGTCCTTCTTCCACCCACAGCCAATATGGGGAGTTATTTTATCTGTGCCAGTTCCCAGCAGGCCAGGGAGAAATTTCCAGCATTTGCAGAGCCGGTGATTTTGCACAGCTCGTTCTGCGGCGTGCACGTCTCGGCTTCATGCTGATGGGGCGGCTGGTAGCGCACACGCTCTGTTGAGTCTGAGCTCCTTTGGAAAGGATGTCAGTCCCTGGTTCTACGTGGTGAGTCCAAATACTTCACAGACGGACCCCCTCCCAACCCCCGCAGTAAAAGACGCCGGGTGACTCAGTGTCATTCGCTGCGCTGTGCCACACAGGATGACCTTAAATAATTCACTCTGGATGTTATTCATTATGAACGTCTGACGATCTTGGCACAAATGAATTATTGAGGCCGTGTGGAGGAGTTATTGAGCTCATTAATATGGAGAATTGCCTTTTACGTTCGATTTGATGAACAAAGATTAGTCCTTGAAATGGACTTGGAAAGCTGTGATTATCTTCTTATCAACGCCTCCTCTGCATGCTTTGATTCTCTCAAGGCTTTTCTCTGTATACTTCAATGTTTTTTTCCCCGTTTTTTTATCAGTCATCTTTTCAAAATATGGACAAATGAAGATTTTGGGCCTTAAGTCATTTTGTTTGATGGATAATGAAATCGGTTTAATTTTCAAACGCAGATGTGTCAAATGTCAGATTTATACAGTTTATGTAGATTGATTTTTCCAAAGAGTGGCATAACCCTGACATGCAGCAGTCCACAAATGAGTTTGCCTTCGTAATGCAAGCCCCCATCCTTGATTTTGCATTCTGCAGATTCTCTGTCAAGGTTTGTTTTCTTTCTTCTAAACTTTGTCCTAAAGAGGGCACTGTAGTCTTTGAAAAGTCCCCCTATACCCCAGCTGCATGTTGGTAAAAATAAAGGGTGTGTAAAGTGTTTGAAATCAATATCTTCCACCAAGACGTAGACTGAACAATCATAGCAGCTGTCCCTGTCTTTGTACTTTTGTATCGAATCAATCAAAAATACTTGATTTATCCCAAAGGGAAATTAAACGTTGTTGGAGTGTCTCATTTAACTGAGGAGATCTTCTATAGCGGTCTGTTTTACAACTAAACTAAGGAAGCCTCTGACTGAGGAAACTCTGTGTTCCACTAACAGTCTCATGAAGAGGATGTTCAGGGTTGTCTATGATTTTCTTGATTTTGTGTAAAATCCTTCTTTCCATCATCAACTCCAGAGATTCCACATTTGTCCCCAGAACAGAACCAGCCTTCTTCATCAGGTTGTTGAGCCTTTTTAGGTCCCTTGCTCTGACGCTGCTGCTCCAACAGATGATGGCAGAGGAGACGACACTGTCAACAACAGACTTATAGAAGATCTGCTACATCTTGCTGCAAACCTTGAAGGATTTTAGCTTCCTCAGGATGTAAAGCCGGCTCTGTCCCTTCTTGTAGACGCTTCACTGTTGCGTCTCCAGTCCCGTCTTTTGTCCAGATAAACACCGATGTATTCATGGACTATTTGCCTTTTTTCTCTGGGACGTAACGTTAACTGGCGAAAACTAGACGCATTTGTGGATTTCTTTTTTATTTAGCCCGTCTAAAATATCCGAAATTGACTGGTGTTTTTTGTGTGTGTCTCTAACGCCTTTGACAGACCTTTAATACTTTTTATTTTTATTTTATCACTAAGATATGCTAACTGGATCCATTGTTGTTATATATTTCATAGAAAATATATACCAGGTGGATGCCAACCAGATGCCACTACTATTGGATGCATGACTAAACTGACCTAGAGTAACATTAGTTTTCTTCAGTTGTCTAAATACCTGTAGAGTCGGAATCAAAAAACAACAACAAACAAACAATTAAACACAACTACTTAAAAAAAAAACAATGCCACATGCCTGCAAAGTTTGCCTTTGACGTTTTGTGGTGTTGGCAGCAGCAAGCATAACCTTTACAGTGCATTGATCGGATCAACTTCATGCTTCTTTGGATTATGTTGGGCTTGTTCAACGAAAGGGGTAAAATTAGGAGACATAAAAATGTCCTCTTACCAAATCCCCGTAAACAAATCCCTTTGAGCTATTGTGTTTCACCATTTTGTTATTCTGATGAATTATGGAGGCAAACAATCATCTTAAAGGTAAGTAGATTTGCCTTTACATGTGATACCAATCATCGTTTTTTTTTTTTTCATCTAACCTTGTGATTATGACTCTTTGATCAGAGCAAGACAAGTAAGAATAACCTCCTGCTGATGAGGAAGGAAAGAACATTGGATGGAACTGAAACCGCTCAAAACGTCACCGGGCCTAATAAGCAGCAACAAAAACGTGACTACACGCTTCCAGGCGAGAAGACGAAGTACAGGATGGCATAGAAGTGATGATGTATGGCGCGTGCGATCGCAGCACTGTCTCCTTTCTGCCTAACCTTTCCCAAGTACCCGTGACATTCTACCCGCAGCTCTCCTTGTCGCAGGCATTTCGCTGAATTAGCCGACCGTGAAAAATGGCTGCTCTGTTGTCAAATGATTCAGGTGGATGAGCAGAGGAAGCGGTGGTGGTGGTGGGGATAAGAAAAAGCGAATAAAAAACATGCACCCTGAGCTGTTTGGTATTCAGGAAGGTGCGCCGGCACCTGTTTCAAAGTCTCTTCCTGTTTGAGAGGAACACGGCGCCTCAGGGAAAAGCTTGAATGCAGTTGCGGCTGATGAATAGCTAATAAGCTCTATTAGCTCATTAGCAGAGCCCTAATTAATTAGGGCTCTGCTTTTATCACGAGGCTGGTTTATTTTCCTAACACACCGAGGCGGCGTCGGTTGCGGGTCGTCTCAGAGGGAACACTTTCTTGTTGGACATTTCGGGGAGATTAGTGTGCAAAATGCCCTCGGAAGTCGGAGCTTAGCGCGGATGTTTGACTCCTGGGCTGGCGGAGAAACAACAAGCTGATCTTGTCAGCTGAAAGAAGGTTGTTCCCGCGAGACAAGAATCAAAGCAGAAGGGAGACAGGCAGTGAACGGGGCCGCCCAAAGTAGACGTGATGACTCCAGCTGCGCCGCATTACACATTTAAAGCACAGCAGGAGGGGCCCCAAAAAAGTAAAAGAAGCCTCTTTTGTATCTGTCTGGTTTCAGCACACACACTAATTAAGAAGCTATTACAGAGACAGAACCGTCTGCTCCAGGGATGTCAACTCACGTTTTTGTGTTGTTGTTTTTGTTTTTTCCCGCTGGGTTCACACAAATTGGCGAAGCATCAAGGAGAAATCCTTTTCACGCAGGAACGATTCCTGTATAACTCTCTTCTATTGACATTTTTTTGTAAAAGGATTGCAGGAAATGAGTCAGTTTCGCAGGTTTGCACCGTCTCTTAGTCACCCGGTCCGATGGGTGAGAAGGGAGGGGGAAAAAAAGAGGAGAAGCATTAGGGAGGAGATGGTTCAACACCTCCACGAATCGAAAAACCCCCGGACAGCTTTGAACCAGGGCGACAGCCTAGAGCGCACACACCAGACGAAGGACGCTATTATTTGATCAATATTCATGGGATGCAAATGCAAACAAGGATGACGCAGTTCTTTTCCCGACCACCTGTTTCCTCCATGGTTTACCACCTGTCGCGATGCACTCGTCCTGTTTCCACGGCTCTCGTAGCGCTTTCTACCTGAGACGCACCGATCTAAACCGTGACCTGCCGATACCGATGTCAGCTAGACTGATTTCGCTTGAATAACGATGTCGAAAATCGTTTTTGTGCCTCCTGCCGTGAGGATGTCGCCCTAACAGTTAGCATAGTTTGCATCTGTGTGTATTACCTAGATCATTAACTATTAAAAATTCCAAGTATCACCGTACTCACATACAGAGTGTTTAAAAAGCGTTAAAGGTTTTTATTGTTTTCCCTAAATAATCAAGTAAACATGTCTGTTTTGACAATAAACAAATGAATAATCAGAACCAACGTCTACAAATAATAACATTAAATATGCAATCGCATAAATATTCCCCCACTTCAAGACAGGATTTAGAAGATGCATGTTTGGCTACATTAATTCTTGCTTGTAAAACTGCTCAAGCTCTTAGCAGCTTGTTTTTAGTCCTGTCACAGATTTTCTATAGGATTAAGTTCTGCGCTTTGACTGGACCCCTCCAGAAGATCTACCTTGCTGTCTTTAAACCAGCGCTTTAATTGGAGTAGAAATGACAAAGAATGACAGAACAAAGCCTTTTCTGAATCAGCTACGCACGAGGCCTGTTCAAAATGTCATTGAGTTACTTTTATTCACTGTTAAGTTAAATAAAACCTCTCTGGAAATATGAATAAGGGATAAATGCCTTTTAGACTCCAGATTGCAATTGACATTTTCTTCTCCTCGACAAACACATGCCGGTTTGGCAATAGTGTCTTAGTCTGTTTCTAAAAATAAGTATAATAAATAATATGGGGATGTTTGAAGCCGTAGAGATTAATTAGTATCCACCCCATGACTTATACATTATAAAATTCTTTCTTCTGTTTCTCTTTGAGGATTCTTTTGTCTTCGTCTCAACTTTGCTCTTTCTGTTTCGCTGGCTGAGGATCTACCTTTTTATGCGTATTATATTTATTTTTTACTTTACAACTATTTGCTTTCTTTAGGCCTGACCTATTACCCGACCTTACGAGCTAGTTAGCTTTCGCCTGACTTGATATGTGTCACCTGATTTGCTTTTACATGTTTTTCCTCATGATAAGCAGCCTCTCACCAGTCGGCTTCCTGCATGTCACGCATCAAACATGCAAATCATGTCTTGCAGTTATATTTGTGATGTAAAGGAGTGGAACGTCGCCTCAGCATGGGAGTATAAGCACAGCCGAGGGCAAAATGCTTTAAATGTCAAACAATTCAATCGCCTTACCTCTAATCTAATTGTTTCTGAGTTGAACAGTAGGCTTCTCGCTCTCAGGACTAATTAACGGCTTATTTTTTGCTGAAAAAAAACAACCCTTACTGAGTAAAGTCGCTGAACTTCAGAGGCTAAAGTTTATTTTTGGTGTTTTTCTATGTTGTCACATGTTTAAAGGAACAAGCAAATTGTTGCTTACCCTTTGGGATATCTGGATGATTTCCTTCAGACGGTTTCGTCTGACTGGCTCTTGCCACAGGCATTGTGTTGCTTTTCTACAAAAGTGTCTCATTGGATAAAATTTTCCTAATCTTCATTCTATAAGCATTCCAATGTTGCTTGCTCTCAAGTGTTTTATTGACCGAAATGCAGAATCATAGTCTATATTAAAAGAGTCCAGCTCTCTCGTTTTCTCAGGATTGAGAGGAGAAAGGAGTGATAAGCAGATGGCGAGGATGCTGCTGGAGTAGATGAATAGTTTTTGGCAGGAAGTTAAAATTTTTGTGAAGAGTATGGAGGCAGAGAATGACTGGAGGCAGCGGAGAGGCTTAAGACGTCTGCGAACTAATGGAATCCAAGGGACATCGAGATCCAAGGAGAGTCTTGGAGGATTGGAGCCTTTGAGGTGTGGGAACCACCAGAATCGTGGTTTGCAGACTGAAAGAAGCGGTAAGAGGTAAGAAGCGGAAAAGGCGATAAATAACCAAGAAACTGGTAGTAGGACTGCACAATATACTGCAAAATGCATCATCATCCAAATATCAATGTGTGAAATTTTTATAGGACTCTATAGACAGCAATCATTAATGGAGTATACACATATTGTTATAAAGCTGTATTTTTCATGCTACTATAATATTTATCAAGTTTAGTAAAACTATTACATTAGTTTCGCAGCAGGAGACGCTCAGACCAGCCAGACTAATGATAATCCTCAAAAGGCTTAAAATCAGCATAAGGTCATCACGACAGCGTGGCCATTTAGGACCAGGGCCCCTATTAAAACATACTTCTGACAGAACAACAAGAACTAAATGCTAATTTTTGAGGGCACCGCTTGAATTGACCTTCAAAGAAATTATAGCATATGTTTAGAGGTTAATGGAGGTAAAACTTCTGCAGGGCTTCTGTTGGCCAGTTTCGACAACCTTAAGACAACTGTGTGCATGTTTTGCTAATGCAATTTGTATTTATTCATTTTAACACTGTTTAAAACATGATATAATGTATTTGAGTCACCTGAACAGATAAATGACAGTTGGATCTATATTAGTGTTTGTTGTTCCTACATGTTGACTTTCTTTTATTTGGTCTGAATGCTTTGCTAACCTTGTCTGTCTGTATCTGATACATAGACGCCCAGACTCAATGTTCCCAGGGTGAAAACCAAACAAGAAGAAGCACCTTTTAGTTACTATGTTCCCTAATAAGGAAACTCTGCTCTGGTTATGTGGACGACGCTTGTACTGGCTGCATATCAGAGCCCACCCTGCCTTCTCCAGAGGGACGAGGATTGTCTCTGTAGCGTTCTGACAGAGGAGGACGGTGAGAGCTAGAGAGCAAGTTTGTTGTTCATGTGTTTAAAGTGCTTGGATAGTCCCCCCCCCCACACTCCCCCCTTTACAGAGAGAATCTCTGAAAACAATCAATAAATGTTTCAGTGAATGATTCTTGACCCTTTTCCTCTGCCTTTAAAGGTAAGATTCAGAACAGAAATGGCAGACCCCCCTTGTGTTGCTCAGGAAATAAGCTATTTAGGTCCTAACAAATAACATGTTTTTATTGTGAGATTGAACAGTATTCCAGATCCAGGGAGCAGGATCCTGCGGCAGGATTTCGCCCACAACAATGAGAACAAGATCCAGAGAGAGCTGTTTGTCTCCCGCCGAGAGTATTCGGCACCGATTATTTCTGTTGTGGTGCACAGGATTTAAAATAGAAGCGGTCACAGAAAACAGCGGGCGACCTTTCGCTTGAGCTGTGATGTTATTTTTTTCTCCATCTCTTGTGTTCCGGGGGGACAGACGCTGCTAATGGCTACAAGAATGTTAAAAGGCTTTTCAGATGAGAGATCAGAAAGCAACTTGAGGATTCTTCCAGTCTCCAGTCATCAGCCTGCAACAAGAAAAAAACAAAACTGAGTTGGTCAAATCTTTAAAAGTATGTCTGAAACTGATTGTGAGAGAGACTGATTGTCAGTTCTCCATCGATGCACATCCACCTGTGTTTGTTTATTCCCTCATTCCAGACAGTTTCATGTGTGTCTCGCTGCGTGTTGAGTTATTGGTTCTAATCTTCCTCTTTTTACGAGACTGTAAATGAACGTCAATTGAATAAAGGCTTTTATGCCGAGGCTCATAAAAAGCGCGTGTATCGAGACGGCAGACCTGCTGAAGTTCATTTCAGCTCACATTGCCTTAGGAAACGTACATAAAAAACGATTCTCCTCATCGTTTATGACAGTATCTCTCCAGAAAGAAATTGGCATTCTTATAATGGGGGTGGGGTTCACAATGGAAGCTGACCCAAATCTCCATGGTTCTGTGCACTACCATGCGGGATGTTGAAGGAAGGCAAAGATCAATATCCCTTTTTTCCAACAGTTTGATAGTGAACTTTCACATCACAATTAAAGGATTTCCTTTTTAAAGTTAGAGTTCCAAAGCTGTGAGCAGCAGACCTACCCAAGCTTGTTAAGACTCCCAGTGTTAAATCTATTGTTTGAGTATAAAAATAAACACACGAATATTAAAACAGACTGTAGTTATAAATATAATAGATCATGGCTCAACGGACAGATACAATGAGAAGTTCAGACCAGAGGCACGTTTTAGGTGTTCATGTACTTAAGTTCAGATTTTTAGTCCATGCCCGACCCAGAATTCAGCCCAGAATCATCTGAAACATGTGCTGTGGTTTGGTCGGGCTCAGGCTTCTGAGTTTTGTTTTTAATACATAGTACAGTTTGATACACAGAGAACAGAGAAGATCAAACGATAAAGCATGTGATAAAAAGTTGTGTTGAACTGGACGGAATTAAATTGGCCTCCGGTAATGAAGTCAAGAACCTTTGTGTCATTTTTGATCAAGATATTTAATTTAAATCCTCAGTTATGGTTTCTAGTTATGTAATCAGTATGATTAGATATTTTCTCCTTTTTGTCCCTAGTTTAGTGACTTCTTTTGACTTCTCTGCCTCAATCCATTTCCCCTTTAATTACCACACCTGTTTTCATGTCATGTCTTTTGTTCCACTACTCATCCTTCCAGCCAGCCTGTCCTCCAACAAAAACGTGCAATGAGTCCAAAACTTTGTGTCTGAAAAACGACATATATGGTTTTTAGTTTTTTTTCTGGGGGCATTAGGGGGTAGATCAGGCTTGCAGTTGCTCCACAAACAAACATTTCCAAACATAGGCTTTAAGAAAAATCTTCAATATCAAAAAGGTGAATTTATTCAAAATTGAGATTAAGGCCATGATGGTTTACCCTTATTTCATAAAATAAAATAAAAAACCCTTATATTGCTTCTTGATTTTTCTCTTTTATGTATATTTGGACTATGAGTCTGTATTAAATCTATCTATATCTATCATATTTAGTCCATTTTTATGGGGAAGGAGGACAGGGGGGCGCACAATGGATTTTGGCGGTGCTCAGGTAGGTGCAATGTCATACACATTGATCTATATATGATTGTTTTCATATGATGTAGGCTTGCAAATCATGTTTTATGCTTTAATTGCATTAAATTTTAATGCAATAAAGCGCATTCAATTATTTTCTTCTATAAATTCATAGTTCTTTTTATAATACTTGCACAGACCATGTGTCATTGGCGCCATTTGACAGCTTAAACAAATTTAATTGACATGAATTCCATTATTTCCTTGTATTCATTAATTTGTTTAAATTTAATAGATCATCTCCCCACATCCAAACGCCTAGAATTAAAGTTATTATTTATGATTTGTGAATTTATTGGACTTATAATCTATAATTTCTTCTTTACAGGTCACCCTAAGTCCTAGCGTATTTACACTTTCAAACAATATTGTTACTTTGCTATTTTGTGTGTAATCCATTTCCTATCACTTCTTTTGGTGTACTTTGTGTTTCTGTTGTGGGCATCCGTTATAGGCCTGTCACCATAACAAATTTTGCTGAGCGATTAATTGTCTAAGAAATTATTGCGATGAACGATAATATTGTCGGAGACCATTTTAAATTGATATAGTGATAATGATAATGACATAATAGTGCAACTATGTCCTGTCAAAGATGAATAAACTTTAATTTCATTTCTAAACAAAATAAACAAAACCACCAAAACATAAATAAATGGACTCTCCGTGTCTGTTATCAAAAAAAGCACTTGAATAAAAACTAATCATCAAAACAAAATGGAAGTAAAAACTACATTCAACCAAAAAAAATATGTATGCCAATTGCCGTTTTGATAAGTAGGTTTTCTCAGGGATTTCTTACTATCTGTCAAACTTTTGCAACATTTTTCAAAATGACGGCTCTTCAATAATATTAAACATTTCTGTAGCAATTAAGCGAACTACACTGTCTGTGAGTGTGCACCACTTTGCGCCGTCCCTTTTGTAGGTTTCCTGTCGATTAATTGCTTCACTGATAGTGGACTGTCGGGAACTTGAAGACGGAGACGGCCTACATTTTTTGCCCGGCTGAGAAAACTGAATTTGAGAGTTGCTCTTTAGGTGCATGTACAAGTTGGTTGTATTGCCGCTCTTCGTTGCAACCGTTTTACCGCGTGTTATTGCGACAGGCCTAATCCTTTATCTTACTTTACTGCAGAAGTTCTTTGTTTTCTGTGCTTCTGTCGTGTCTTTGTCCCAGAATGTCCTCTGATTCTTTCAAGGACAAGTTAGAAGAGGGTAGGGCTATGGCAGAGGAGTTTGCCTCTGCAAAGCCTTTGAAAAAGAAGGTGAGGAGAAAGTCTGTTTTCTCTGGAGGCTCTACTGCGTCTTGGAGGGAGAGGGACATGGAGGGGAATATAGTTGCTAGACACCACAGAACTGCAAGCTGGTATTTTTATTGTTGTTGTTGTTAATGTTGTTATAGTTGTAGTTGCTGTATATGTTTTATTTGTTATGCAGGTTGCCCTTACACATCCAGGACACCTCCAGAGGACTTTCTCCATGAGCCAGAGGCTGCAGAGGAGGCTCCAAGACTTGGTACACTTACAAATAATGAATAATATTTTATTTGTCCTGTGGTTACTGACTTATTTTATCTTGTATATAGAATTTCCAGAGTCTGAGGGATCTCTTGGAATCTGTTCATGTCCCTACCAAGGCACCCCCACCTATGGAGGAGACTCCTCAGAGCTCTAGGACCAGGAGACCGACGTCCTCTGACCTAAAGCTTAGGGCTGCTCTACCAGAGCTTCTTAATTCAATGTTTGCTGCAGAGGCTGTGTCTATGGAAAGCTGCCACCACTGCCAGGCTTTAGAGGCAGTGATCTGCTCCCGTTACTGTGTTTGTGTCAGTGTGCGTTTCTTCCAGCCACTTCTCCAGTTGGCCACAGGGGGTCACCATTGCTCCTCTGCTGGAGCTCATTCCACCCCAGGTGCGCCCGGTTGGCGCAGATGAGCTGAGCCAGTATAAGAGGAGTGGTGGATCAGCTACTCGCCGCCTGAGTGTTTATTTACTCCCGGTAAAACCCAGTCTCAGTGCCAATCTCTAGTGTCTCTAGTTTTTTGAATGTTTCTCGTTTCGTCTCCTGTTGTCCATCGTCCTCGTAAAGATTTTATTTGCTACTTTGTTTTTTCCCACACCTCTAACCATTGTTGTGTTCACCTCAGGTTACCATCATTTCCAGAACTCAAAATCACCTCAAGATCCTCTCTGGTTGCCCTGGTCCATCTGGTTCCCACTCCTCTTGGCTCAGCTCGGTCTGTCAGCTCCAGCATAGCTCCATCAGCTGCACACACCCCCTGGACTTCAGCTTCATCAACTCGAAAGAAACTCACCACTCACTCCTCCCTGGCGACAACTGTTCACTCCACACAAGTAAGATTGTTCCCTTCATTTTTCCCTCACCCGTTTGCTGTTACTCACCTTGCCTGTCCTCACCCTCAGAGGTTTCCGGTCTCCCATGTCGTAGACGTTTCCAGCTGCCTGCCGTTTACCACCGCCCCGCTGTTTCCCGTTCCTCGACACTGGTTGCTGTTGCCTGTTGCTGTCCACTGCCGGATCCCCTTTCCCTTATCTTCCTAAATGAACATCATTTTAGATATCTCCTGTGAGTTCTCTTTTTATGTGGATCAGAAGCTTAAATAATATGACAGTTTGCACCGGAACACAGTATCTCTGCGCAAAATGTGATTGCATCATTCACAAAAAACAGGTGATCCACAATCGGGACCTGATGATCCATGGGTTCTATGAACCCATTGCCCCATCAACTGTGGTGATCTTAAAAGTACAGCAGTATCAGCTGGATGAACAAGGTATGTGCACGCAGGTGTGTGATTTGTATGGCTTGTTTTTGTACATAAAACATATAAATTTCACTCTGCGTGTCTTCCAGTTTGTCCCCTCCCACTACAGCGGTCAGAACCCTTTTGAACTTGTGGTGCTAATTATGTTCCCACCATTCTGCCTGGCAAAAGGATTGTGCTGGTCACTATAAATGGTATGTTATCCTATTATACCTATTTTAGTTTTGTAGTATATAAACATGCTGACTATTGTGTTTTTAGGTTCCTACAACCTCCAGCTGCCTGTTGCAGTTTGTCCTGCTTGCTGGACACCGGGGTTGCAGGAACTGTTGCTACATAAATATATTGGCTAGCGACGGTAGGATGTAAGCTCGTATTTAGCTTTGATCTGCTCACATCTTTTGAGGCCATGAAATTAGCCAGCCCAGCCATCTCCCAACATTCATTTTTAAAACTGTTGGACCATCGAGCATCCAGTGCAGGCCGGGTAACAAGGGGAAAAAATAATTTTGGTGTTTTTTTTTTTTACAGTCCCACCTATTCATATATTCTCAGTCTCTGAAATATATGTATACCCCATGTACTTGCACAGAAGACTATGCCAGTCCAGCAATGCCACATTTTTCTGCATGGACATTGCTTCAGGTAAATTTGAAGATTTTTTAAAGTAGGATTTCTGTTGCTGTAGCAATTATTCTCCACTTCAGTATTTTCACCAAAGACTGCATTTAAGCATGACACTTAAATTATAGATACTGCCCCTACCTTCAGCGGGTGGGAGAGAAACTGCCTGAGCTGGTCCCATTAACAGAAATGAGACCCTTTCTGTCAGTTATGCACGCCAAGGCGCACTCAAGCAAATGTGAGGTAGATACAAAAAAAAATTTCTAATAAAATGTTAAACATTCTGTTTAAAAACACTCTTTCTTAACAATTTTTCATTTTTGAGCAGATCATGTGGGGAGGCAGGAACCAGGAAGGTGCTGGGAATACTGTGGGGGAAGAGGTGGAACAGGTGAGTAGTTTTCTCTCAATTGCCACTTTGACCACAAAATACATGACGAAATCAGGTCTGTGAATATCATTTTTTTGTCATGTTATGGCTTGACTATGGCTTTTTATTAGCATTCATGTTTTCTTTATACGCTGAATGGACATGATCAACATTCTTGCCATTGCATGGAACTGCAGAAAATGGAAAACCTCCACAAAACTCTTGCAAAGAGATATCTGAAAGTAAATCTTTTTTGTGTATCTGTACATTCAAATCTATTTGAAATTAATTTATAAAAGTAACATAAAAGTATATACATCTTAAAAGTAAAAAAAAAAAAATCAGGGATTCTGTTGTAAGAATTATTACTCTTCAGAGACATGCACCATGGGATAATTACACCTAAGCAAAAATGGAAGCAATGCTGACATTCACATTTGTGCCTTTGTTCATAGAGCTAAAGGAGCATGTCACATGTGCTGAAATCATATTTTTAATATTTGACTGTCATTTTAGACTAATCAAAGCGCTGAAACAGAAGCAGCCTGTCATAGTTTTCAGGTATCTGACCCACATAAAAAGAGGACTCTCAGGAGTATAATAATAACAAAGTTTATTGAGGAAATGTGGATGTGTCTTGAAACAGGAAGCAATGGTCACAGCAGGGAACGGTAGAGAATCCCAGATAACTGACAGCGACTTAGGGAACCGGAGACTTCTGAAGGTCAGACGGAAAAGGTGGGTAGTAGGAACCGGTGCAGACAAGATTTGACGTGTGGCTTACTATATAGATGGATGTTGACGCCAGGGAGGGGTGAGTGGAGAGACCTTCCAGCTGAGTCCAGGTGGTTGTTGTCCAGAGGGGCGTGAGGCAGATGGTGAATGGCTGGAGCGGGCAGATCGAGCTGAGCACTGTGAGCAGGAACCAGAGTGGCGAGGAATCCAGGAGATGATGATCGGAGCGGGTATGAAAACAAATGAGGTGAGTCTGAAGTAGTGAGCACAATGCGAGCAAACAGGCTGCACGGGTGAAACAAAGTAGCAAATAAACAGACATCAAACCACTAGGAAAAACTCTGAGAAACTAGAGACTGGCGCTGAGAATGGGTAACGTTACCAGGAGTAACAAACACTTAGGCAACAAGTAGCTGGATCCCTGCTCCTTATAAGCAGCTCAGCCAAATGCAGATCATATTGAGGAGCTCAGGTGAGGAGCTGCTCCAGCCAGAATGACACTCTGGCAGCCCCTCGTGGACAACCTGTGAAGGTGCTAGAAAGTCTCTATGACGCAGCCAATCTGAGAGAAGCAAACTAAATCTCCCAAGCAAAGGTAGAACAATGGATAGAGGATGTGAAGGAATGGGCCAGCAGTGGAATTTTAAGCTTAATTACAATTGCTTAAATTATTTTATTTACTGAAGTTGTCGCAAAAATTTAACTTTAATTTCATTTTCCCAGAGAGTACCACTGACAGGGACTCTCTATAGAGGGAAATAGAAGAAATAATCTATTCCATTAAGCAGAGAAAACGTAACCTTTACATACAAAATGGTATTTGAAATGAATTGTATTTTTCATTTTGGTTATTTTGCCTAATATTATATGTATAATTGTTCTCTTATTTTGTGCAGACAGCAATCAAACTAGGCAACGGCAGCGTAGGAGAATTGTTGAGCCGAACAAAAAGCTCAGAGAAAAAATAATGGCCTACAACTCAGTGGCAGGACCTGCTGCTCAAGTGCACATTGAGGCCGCCCGCTGCCTCTGCTACCATGCTCGTTCAACTCATTCTTGTGAAAGAAATGATGCAGCATTGCCAGTACCTCTGTTTGGCATTGATAAAGTTGGACCGCCTGTGTCATGAGACAGAGAAGGACATTTGTGATGGTTTGTTGTACAATCTATTTTTAACTTGTCATAATAAGAGTCAAGTAGAGGGTCAACTAGACCACTTTTCTCACTTTTGTCATTTCTCAGGCCCCGTTTAGATGATGAGTCTGGAGAGAAGACGCAAAAGTGGCGTTGCGTCTTCTCTCATTATTCTGCGTTCACATAATAGAGATTGACTTGATGTTTTTTTAATTCTTTTTTTTTTTACAGAACTGACCCGAGAAGGACACCAGGGTTTGCGGTGCTGCCTTCTACAGAAGCAGGGATTACTGCATAAAAGAGTGCAAGCTGCTAAAAGCACATACAGACGCCTATGCTCTGATCCTGCTTTCCTCCACACTGTGCTCCATGAAGAAGCTGAGGAATCTGATCCTAGTATCAGCAATGATTCAGAGACGGAAGATTAAATCAGATTTTTGCATTGAAGATTTCAGTGGTGGGTCATGGGAATAATATGTCTTTCAGGCACATATAAATGTTTGTTGTTATGCATGTTGAAATTAATTAGAAAATGGATTAAATGAACAACCACTGATTAAAATAATAAAGTACAGATACAGATTTTATTGATCGCCACACTTTCAGAAAAAGGGAAGAAAGCTCCATACTTGGTATTAGATATGAAGTTATAATTGGCAATTTCTTATTGTACCGTCAATAGATATGACCTACATAAATCAATATCTGCAATCAAAGTTGTGTTTAGATAGTTATTTTAAAGTGAGTATTGAATAAAAAGCATAAACATAAACTTTTAGGTAAAGAAATTAATAGATCTTTGGAATATTGTTGGGAAAAAATAAGATTTGACCTGTCAAGCCATATGATGTAAAGGGCATCACCATGATGCTTCTATTAGTATAAGCAAGGTTAAGGTACCGGAAGAGTAAATCTATATCTCCATGCAGTCCCACCAGCAGAATAGTTGAAGTTAAGGCGCCTATAGTCTGTGATACTAATTGCACTATTTTGTGCTTAGGAACCCCATGAGATCACATCATACGGCAGGATAAGGCCCGATACATTTATTCCATGGGTTAAAATGTGCTCTGAGTATAAAACTCACACTGTGGCCAAAAATTATGATCTGTGCAAAGGGTCAAATAAACTGCTCCAAAACGTCAAATGGGTAACAACATAATGTTACTCCAAGCCAGTGACATCATTATTTTGTTTGGAAGATGCACATTGTTTGACATTTAATATCCCATGCGAATGAGAATATATTATAGCAAACAGATAGGAATTTTCTGCAATTAGAATCAAAATTAGAACAATGTTATGGATCCCAAAGGCTAACTCATTTACAACAAAGAGCTGCCTAAACATATGGGTCTGCAAGGAGTGACCACACACAACTTCGCAGTTTCTGTGCTTTCTGACTGACTTTTCAATGCTGGCGTTACTTTTACTCCATTGGTAGCTTGAGATGCAGTCTACTACTAGTAGCTCAGATTGTGCTGCTCATCCAGGATGGCACATCATGTGTGCTGTGGCACGAAGATTTGATCTGTCTGTCAGTGTAGTGTCTAGTGTCTACTACTACTCCAGAGGATGGACACACCACCAGGAGACAAGCCTGTACATCAGGACATATGGAGGAGACACGAGTGCAGTAACACAGCAGCAGGACCACTCTCTCCTCCTTTGTGCAGGAGGAGCACTGCCAGAGCCACAAATGTGCCTGCTCATACAGTCAGAAACAGACTGCTGGCTGCAATATCCTCCAGCATGACCGGTTTGGCAGTGGGTCAGTGATCTAAAATGGCTTATTTTGGACTGCCACACAGCACCCCATGTGCTCACCAAGGGTAACCTGACTTCCATAAGTTAGCATCTTAAGATACACATGGCTGGTGTGTCTGCAGTTCCTGTAAGATGAAGGCATAGATGCTATGGACTGTGATCCATTCTGCAGACCTAAATCCAATAGAGCGCATCAGGGACATCCTGTCTCGCTCGGTTCACCAACATCACCTTTATCCACAAATTTTTCAATTGGTAGCAGATGCTTTAGTCCACGTCTGGGAGTGTCAGGTTCAGTCCTTTCATTATGTTTTATAGGTTGTCCAGAGGGGTCACCTGAGCCACGCCCAGGTGCACCTGATCACCAGGTGCACTTCATCACCAGAGACGAGTCCTGGAGGGTTAAAAGGAGCGGTGGACTCACTTCTCGTCGCCTGAGTATTAGTTGCATTTGGTAACGTACATCTCTGAGCCAACCTTCTTGTGTCTAGGTTTAATCTCCAGTTTAGTTTTTTTCTCCAGCCTTCTCTGTAGTTTGGTCGTCACTAGTTCCATGTTTTGTTATTTTGATACTTTGTTTATTGTGTTACTTTGCCTTTTACCCTTCGCCGTTCTCATCGCTTCCTGTGCTCCCCATTCCCCAGGTCATCCACAGAGTCAGTATACTCACCGTACAGAAAACTCTCCGGTCTGCTCAATCATCTGGTTTCACTGCTCCTTCCTCCAGCTCGGTCTTCTCGCTCTCCTTCATCCTCTCTCCGCCACACAGAACTCCTTGGACAACCAACCATAACATTACTGGAATGACTCACCACTCAATCCTCCAGGCGTTCATCAAGTAAGATCGTTCCTGTTCATTCTTCCCATCCGTTCCTTGAACAATACTCCAACTCCGCTTACCTCACAGTGTTCCCGGTTTCCCATGTCGTCGTCTGTTCCTCAGAGTACCGCTTGCCTCTGGTCCCCACCTCTGTAAGACATCTCAAATTACCCCGTTCTCTGTTGTCACTTCACGAAGCTCTCACAGCTGTCGGATTACTCACCTGTGCTTCCCGTTGCCATCAGATGTCCTCATCTCTGGTTCCTTTTGCCGTTGACGATTCTTCTGGTTTATGTGGGTCCGCAGACTAAACATTATGACAGGGAGGAGATCCTCCAGGAGACCATCTGCCCCCTTATCAGGACCATGCCTAGGTTTTGTAAGGAGGTCGGAGAGGCATGTGGAGGCCACATGCACACACACACACAAGCATGCACACAGACACAGTCTTTTTTAAAGAAATTACATCAAAGATGGTTCAGCCTGTATTGCGATTTTTTTACTGTAATTTTAGTATGACTCTAAATCTAGACCTCATAATAATTTGATTTCCATTGATAGTAATGCTAGTAAGTATGTATTTTATAAGAATTTTGAATTTATTCATATCTCGGAAGTTTTAGAGTTGTGTTCCCTCATTTTCGTGAGCTGTGTACATTGTTTCCATGTATGAAAAGGCACCCTGAGCCTAAAACTTGTATGTTTTTGTGTGGTCTCTTATAAAATCAGGATATGGCCAAATATATTGTTACTATGTGCTAAAATGAACTTTAAGAAGAAAAAAAAAGATCATGCTATGTGCAGGAACCCGTGAGATCTCTAACTACAGCAGGATATGGCCGGAGACATTTCTTCTCTTTAACTAGAATGCTGTTTCTTGAGTAACGTTGAGCTCTCCTTCCCAAGCTGGGGGTTGAGACCCTTTACGTGAGTCCTCTGAATATTCTGAGCGTTTTCCCCGGAGTTCTGAGGGATGGGGATCATACTGATGTATAACAATTACCTATATACAACTGTTTTATAGATCAGAAAAAATATATATTTCAGCGTCAAGACTGTATATAAATCAAATTCACTCAAATCAAACTTTATGTATAAATCTGTCTTCATGCAGAGTATCCAAACACACAAGCACACATTTTACTATAAAAAACTAATATAAAATAGTAAATGTAAAAACTACATTAATAAAACTTAAAATAAATCCTTTAATTTCTATCTATTAGATATTTATTTTTCTACAGGGGTTCGACAATAAAACTGAAACACAGAGCCCTGAACCTGGGCTTCCTTTTGTGGCCAGTACAGCGTCATTCAACCATTCTTCTTGCAGGATAGTGTCCAGGTCACTACGTGATGCTGGTGGAGGCAAACGTTTCTGACTCACTCCAAAACTTCCCAAAGTGTGAACATAATATTTAGATCTGATGACTGTAAGTATTGGGCCCAGTATTGCAGAGTGATAAATTCATGATAAATTGATGATTAATCAGAGTAATCGAGGGAACTCTGACAGACCTAATAATAACCAGCTAATTTTCATTTCATATGTTACTATGTGACCTATTAAAGCAACTAACTACATATACCTACTTCTGATGTATGCAACATTGTATTTTGTCATGCTCAGACACAAGAGATTGGAAAAAATAATTTTATTGAAAAAATTGAAAATGTGAAATCTGTCTTATGTTCATTTGAGATGTTCCTTTGGTTCCCATGAGTTCCTCCACTTCACCCCACTACAAAAAACAACAATAACACAGATAGACCATTTTATGCAGATTTTCCATAAAAAGTAAAAGTACAGATAGATACAATATGCATATAATTCATTTAAAGCAGGGGTCACCAACCCAGGTAGACCTCATAGTACCCCTCAAGCCTGCTCTACAATAAGACAATGCTGCAATATATATGAGAATGGAATTTTTACCTTTTAAAGTGTAATAATAATCATGCTTTTCTGATTTTTATCAGTGCTGTCAATTTGAGTGTATTATAACATGTTCAGGCGAAGCTCTTTTAACGGAGTCATTGAATATTATCCAATGGCAAGCTTGAATTTCAGCTGAATGTGAGGAGACAAGAGTGATTCATTGGAGTTGTGGGTAATGTTACTTTAAAAAAAGGTTTGGCCATATCTGCCCCCCACGCCTTTAGTTGAACAGCCCTAATCTATAGCATTAAGATTATTTTGCTTGTCGATAAAATTGAATTTTACCCAGTGGTTGATTATGGAAAATGAATAAGGCAGATCACAAAAAATCAGTCATTTAAGATATCCAGACTGCTGTCACGTAGCCAATAATTAGTAAGGATTTATTTTTCATCGCAAAATAAGAGTTTATATTTAAGACATATCATTGAATTGGTGGAGTTGTAGAAGTGATTCAAGCTTTTGTTTTTCTTTTGCTTCTCCACCCAGTCCTCATTATATTTTTCTTTCGCCCTCTGGAGCCTCCTTTTCATGGGCTGGGCGCTGCCACAGCGGAGGCCCTTTTTTTGAGGCCACTCCGATTGTCCTGGAGTACTGGACACAAAGTTTTGGATTGGGCATGTCAAGGACAGAAATAATATGTAGAGAATTAGTGATAATAAATAAAATAAAATAAATTAAATTAAATCAGCTTTATTTGCCAGGTACACACGGGACATACTAGGAATTTGTTTTGGTGTGATTACACCGAGGCAGCCATTTGCAGCGCCAGGTAGGCAGTAGCGCATAAGGACCCACACTGGATGCTGTGGTGTATTTTGCCATGGGCTGGATTTGAACCCATGACCTTCCAATTTGAAGTCAACAACATACCACTTGATTTAACCAATTGGAGTATTATTTTATTAATATTCTTAGGTCAGAGAGACAAAACTTTTTTTTAAAATTTAAACAAAATTTGTTTTTACCTTCACTTTTTGGAAGTTTCCATAAATATCTTTACGCACACACACATATGTCTCTCTCTCTCTCTCTCTCTCTCTCTCTCTCTCTCTCTCTCTCTCTCTCTCTCTCTCTCTCTCTCTATATATATATATATATATATATATATATATATATATATATATATATATATATATATATATATATATATATATATATATATATATATATATATACATAAATATAATTTTAAAAACCAACATTATACCGAAGCACATATCCGCATTTTCTCTACGTCTTCTGTAAACAAGTGCATGTATCAGGCGTGTATCATCAGCTATTTTTCACCTCCATGATCGCTGACTTTGCCTGTGATATCATGCTTCTGCCGCATTAGCATATGAGTCAACGCTCCAGAGGGCGACACATGCTTTGACGTTGCATCTGCATGCAAAAATCGCAGAGCGATGAAAGACACGTCGGCTCGCACGTCAGTTGCAATCTCCCTCAAAAGCCGTTCAGCCTGAGAGTGCGTCGTGTGCAAAACCTCAAAAAATTTACCTGGGACCGGAAAAATATACGGCTGAGAACTGTTCCTTCCTTCATTATTTTTAAATGTCAATGATGTCGTTGTTTCTCCATTGCCAACCTTTTGACCTGCGAATGTCAGCTCATTGGGTTTTTCTCTTTTTTTTCCCTATTCCATCTAGCCAATCCATAATTTAAAAATTCCCCCGGGACGGTAAATGGGAGCATTTTCGGCTCATGGGGTTGCCTTTAGTTGAGGAGGTCATTTTGTGCCATTAGCTTGGCAGAGAACTGTAGATGAGCCGAGTTGATTACGCCTGTCTAACGAATGGAATTCATTCTTAAAATAAACACAACCATTCTTTTTATAAAGAGACAGTTTCTACTTATCCATGGTTACCCAGCACATATTAACAGATCTCCTGCTAGTTGGGGTAGGCTGTGTTTACACTCCACAACAATCTTTCTAAAGGCCATGTTGGGCCTCGGATAATATAACCTCTGCAGGGAAAGCATGTCGAATGATTAAATCAGCCGCATGCAAGCTCAAGCACAGATGATTGCACCACCTGAAGGTTACAGACTAATTGATTTATTATTTCACGTCCAACAAAAGCAGCTGGCAGTGAGTTCAGGGTGCACGCATCAATTTCCCGTCAGTGCAAATATGCAACCCTCTACTTGTACACTTTTCAAAATGCCAGCAGTTAAAGTTTGTAGTTCAGTCAGAGGAAGTCCCACTTCTGTTTTCCCGGTATTCTCACAAACACAGCAGAGTGAAGAGCGCATTATATTGTTTATATGTATTACCTTATACCTTGAAATTTATTTTTCTTTGTTTGTACATTTAATGCTTATGATGCCTTTAGGGGCTTATTTAAACAGACTGAAACTAAATCCCCCTTTGACTTACTGAAATTAGTTTCAAGGAATCAAGGAATCTTTATTTGTCATCACATCACATGTGGTACATGAGGTGGGACGAAAATTGTAATCCCCCGGTCCAGTTTACACCCTGATAGCAATTTTAAATAATGTAATAAAATATAAGGATATAATAACTATGCGAGAAATAGGATTTGAGCTACACAAAATCTGCAATATGGACACAGAATAACACAATATGGGACTTCGGACATAGCAGCAATGAGGATCGGAATGCAAATTTATAATACATTATAACTTCTAAAGAACTATACGAGAAATGTGATTTGACTCCACAAGAATATACAATATTGATCCAGAATCTACAATATAGTACTTCGGACATAGCAGCAATCAAAATTCGGAGTGCAATTGACATATTAATTGACATTTTAAGGGACATTCTAAAGTGAACATTAAAGTGAACCATTACAGCGACATTTTAAAGTGACATTTTGAAGTGTGATAGTAAAGTGAACAGTGCCGGTTAAATGAGAAAGAGTTTTTCAGTTCTGATTGTCATTGCGTGTGTTTGAGAGTCTCACAGCTTCAGGAATGAAGCTGTTTCTCAGTCTGGTTGTTTTACACTTGATGCTCCGCAGCCTCCTGCCTGAGGGGAGCGGGACAAAAAGTGAGTGTGCTGGGTGTGTGGGGTCCTTCATGATGCCGGAGGCCCTCTTCCTGCATCTGGAGGTGTAAA